>JBAJNP010000241.1:0-78618 GCA_036877545.1 Yasuhikotakia modesta | reverse complement strand
ACACACACACACACACACACACACACACATCTGATTATAATAATCATGTTTGTTTTGGAGAAACAATGTTGCATATTTATTTATGATTTCCTGAAAATATTCTTATGTATGTTTTGCAATAAAAAAATGATATTTATGTACAATATATAAGAACAGATTTTTAAAAACATGAATATTACATGTAAATATACAGACTTATTATCACAACAGTCACTGTTTAAAGTTTGGACACTTTTACTTAAGAAGCAACTGAGATCTGCATTAATCATGTAACATGCAACCAGTCAGCAATAATGTTCCTCTGGGATTTTTAAAGGTTCCTCTGTTAACCTGTAAGTCTCCCAGTATAACTGCATCCATTTCTCCAGAGAATCCCTTCAGTCACAGATGATCACAAACTGAGGATGTGCTGCTGATTAAAAATGAATTGCTCTGAAACAACTGGAGTCTGTTTTATAATATTTATTTATATTATATAACCTCTCCAGTTTAATAAATATTTAACATTTTTTACAGATCAATGTTTTGCTTCCATGTTAGTCTATCATTCTGTGTCTAGAGTCTATTTCTATATTAGTCTATATTCTGCCTGTAAGCTCATGAAAGGTCAAAGTTGAAGTGGCCATTGTGAGACTTGTGTGAGTTTTTTGTTTATATAATCACTGTGAATTGTATATTAATAGCTGGTTATAAATACTAATGCCAATAACTGCAAGTTACATTTTCAAACGCCTGTGTGATTATTTCAGACTGTTTGTTTTCCAGAGCTGAAATCTGGGAGCATGTGGAGTTAATACAGGTAAAATTTACACAAAACCCCCTGAGAAAACTGACTGATGATACCAGTCAGCTCAATGAAAACTCCTGTCAGAGCCCAGCCTGTTATCACCACAATATATCATTACACTGTATGTAGAGAGTTGAAAGGCATTTATTCTCTTTGAAACACATACGTCTCACGCAGTGGCTGATAACCAGAGACTCGTTTAATTGCGGCACTAAACATTGTTTATCAAGCCTGTTATCTGATAAACTGACCTCATTGTGATATAGTTTGTGACACGCACATTATCACTCCAGAACGAGAGAACGGGTCAAACCAGGGAAATCTCACCCGGTTTAGGATTAACCAGCAAAGGCAAGTCAAGATAACTTCCTTCAGCGTCTGATACCATCTGCAATTCCAGGCTCACTTTACCGGAGGGGTGAGCAGACAATCTATTACCAACTTATCTATTCACACATATTCCAGATCACACAGGGTGAGACAAGGCCCTGAAAATGAGCCTCAGCTCAGCAGGAGCACGTTTGTCGCAGGTCGCTGACAGACTGACTAACTCTGTCCTCAGATAATGTGTAAGAAAGACTCACCTGGGCTTTTATGCAAGATTCGATTCACTGAGTTAATCTGCAAACATTTGTGCCTGAAGACATTCAATGTCTGTTTCTTCAATGTTTTCATCAATCACTAAAATGTTAAAAATGAGGCTTTAAAAAGAATGTTCAACGTTCAACGTTCAAACAATTTTTAAAATACAACTACTTTTTAAAACTACTTCTTAGGAAGAACATTTTTCACACAAATGAAATATATTAATGTTAAAAATGACTACTAACGTTACCGCAATGACCTTTTGACATCTTAGGTAACAATTAGCCAACGTTCTGAGAACATTTTTTGTTAGCTGGGGTTATCGTCTTCCTCCACACTGGATCATTTCTTCAGCTAGCATGTGTGTGTGTGTGTGTGTGTGTGTGTGTGTGTGTGTGTTCCTAGAACAGTCTGAAGTCTAGCATCTGTCTGGAGAGCATCTTAACAGAAGCTTGACCTGATTGTTTTCTGAGGGAAATAAAACAGACGTGGTGCAGAGGAGAGCAAAAGAAAAGCAGCGACGATAACCGAAAGAGACAGAAAGAAAGTTAAAAAAAGCACAGACGCTTTTAGAGGAAAGCATTAGTGCCAGCGTTTACCTTACGCACAACCTGAGCGTGTGTTTCTGTGTCTGTCAGATCTCAGGCTAAGAACCAAGACCTGAAGGCGACGCAGTATCATCTAGGTCAGCGCTGGACTCATGTTTCCATTACACAGAGCAGAGCAAAACCTGCTAATAACATCTTACGCTAAAGGTATCAGAATTAAAATCAGTCACCTAATATCATTCTAATCTTCTAACTTTGTATCATATAAAGAACTTTGTGTCTTATATAAAGAACAATATTTGACTCAAGGTTTTCCTGCCCATGTACAGCTGCAAACTTAGATCAATAAAATAAAGCTACAGTGTTGGTTATATCCCCAAAACTCTCATACTGTATTTAAGGTGAAAATGTTATAGCTACACCAACACAAAGCACATATTCATTCTTCCAGCCTTTGTCATTTAATGCTATTACAACTGGACACGTCTGCTACTAGTGAAAATGGTTAGTGGGTTATAAACCAGTGACAGTGAGACAACAGATGCTGTTTACCTGCCGCTACTGTGACAAACTATTCTTAGCGTTCATCATTTATAATTCATAATGACTGCAAAGGCTTTAACCTGTGAATTACAGAACCTACAAGCTTCATTTTAACTTTGTAAAAAGTTTTTTAATCCAACATTGATTTGCATTATTTTTGATGATGCATGAATCTAAACTTAAAATATAAACTAATCATCTCTATTTAAACTCTTTTTTGACACATCAGGCGTAAACGTGAAACAGAACCATTATCATTAGATAGAAACACAAAAACAACAAAACTGTTTTCACAGAACAACAACGAGATCTCAGATGTTTCTCCTTGTCTCCAAACATTTCAGGGAAACATTTGAGAAGGTTGATAGTTAAAGATTTACTTCCTTTGGGTTTATTTATCCACTACAGAAAAAAACAAATAAACAATCTCTCAGTATATCTGTATATTTCAAGTCAATCCTTCAGATGTTGAAATTACGGGTTTGTTTGATAAAGAAGGACTATTTCCTGCCCTTGTGATTACAGCTAACAACCTCTGTGGTTCTGTCTTCCAGCTCAATCTATCTGAAGCGGTTTAAATAAATCTTTCAGAAAGAATATTTACATGATCTGCTCAATCTGTTTCTCTGAAGGCATCAGTCAAGGCTGAAAAGCCACAGATGGAGACGAAGATCTCTGTAAAATTGTTTATTATTTTACAGAAGCGATTTCAAATGATTTCCCATGAATATTGTATTTAAAAAAACCTGTGCTTATTTTTTGTCAGATATATGATTGAATCAAGCAATGAGTTATCAATTAATTTCCCAAAGACCATAAGCATTTGTTGAGTACAAGTACACATAATATTTTTTACAATTATAAAGTAATCTCTTACATACCTCAGATAAACTGAGAGTAGTTTATATCATCATTACAGTAGCATATGGCAGCCTAATAAATAGCTGCATAGAAGCTATTATACACAGCAATAAAGATCTTTTAACTTCTTGTATTTGAGTTTGGACCACACACAGGCATTTGCTGCAGAAAGGCCTTGTTTGCGTAAATCTGCAACTGAAACTCTTGAACCCAAAACATCTGTCACAAACTGAAACCAGCATCACTGATCTAATGACCAATGAAAGAGAAAACAATTGAGGTTGAATTGAGGTTTCTCCTGACATAACAGCTATTTGCAGAACAGAGTGAGTTTGAAAGAAAAAAATGGCTCAGACATTTTTCCTCAGACAACTTACAACAACAACGTAATGAAACTGTATTCTTGCAGTGATATGTAGTCTTTCAGCACAGACCACCACCAGCTTCATGAAGGCGGTTTAGAGATTCTGCAGAACATCTGTAGAAGCAACAAGTCAATGTGATTTAAATGTAATTGTAAAAAAATCACATTGCCCATAATACTGAAATGGAGATCGGCCAATCACAGCCTCCTCCAATCAGAAAACAACATCCTGTACCTTGAAGTAGTTTTCTGCCAAAAATGAAGTGATTCAGCTCAGAGCTAATTGGCTTTGCTAATGGCTCAGAGATCCTTATTAAAGACTTCTTGTAAGTAATACTTCTGAAACGTGTTGTTGGCCACTTTTATTAAGTGCAGGTCATGCTATAATAGCTTGTTGTTTAAGTGCTTCGATCAGTCAGCGCTGGCGCTGCTGTGTCCAAACAGACACATTATTACCATACACTGAAAAAAAGCCAGTTGGATGCAAACGCATTTGTGTTAAAATCTTAAGCGTTGCGGATGTGCGATTACACAGCGTACATTTACAGAGCAGCTCATTTGTACACAAACTGATATTATACAAAAAAGTGCTTGGTCACTAAGTGGCGCTTTTAAAAGTTAAATAGTAAGTGGCGTCCTTAAGAAAAATTTAATTAAGAGCAAAACAACATTTTAGGAACAGAAGGGAAGAGGGCCGGGAGAAGAGAATTGAGGATAATGCTGCCCTCAGAAAACAAACAATCAACAAACTTAAAAGTCTGGCCCAAAGTCACTGCTGAGATAATGCAGCGGTCGATGAGAGCCCGGAATGTCAGACATGACTGGACTCTCCTAAATGCCCCATTATTCTCATGCAATGGTTGCTGTTATATAACCAACAGCGGCTAATAATAGAGCTTGTTCTTTGATTTTTTTTTGTTTTATGATCTGATATAGAAACATCACTTATCTACGAAACTCCCCTCGGCCTATCAGCTTTCACGGCACTCAGAGTTGACGCTCTCAGCTGAGATGGAGCGCTGAACACTCACCGAAAGGTCACTTTCCTTTGAAACTGCAGGAATCTCTGGACACAGTTTTCAGTGAGTGATCCTAACAATAACCACATTGATTCTCTCCTCTTGAACGCTCATTTAAATGCATTAGGACACAACTGAGAACTGCGCACACACACACACACTCACACACTCAGATGTTTATTATTTTATTACGGTGGCTAGTTTTTTCTCTGGCTTCCATTGCTTTAACACTTAACTACTATTTCCCATCCCCTTAACCCAGTCCCCATATACTCTCACGTAAACCTCTGTACATTTTTATAAAGACATTATTTGCTTATTAAAGCATTTCCCCTGCAGGGACTGTCATGTGGTGACCGCAATCCTGACAAAGTCTCATGGAAAACAATTTAATTTAATTGCATCTCTTTTTAATGGTCTGACCCAGAGGCTTTGTTGCCAAAAAGTTGTTGACAAGCTCTTTTGTGCCAGTGGCCATCCTGTAATTGTGTGAGAATTAAAATACAGTCATTTCAACATAATATGCCATAATATAAGACTGGTCACCGCAGTTCATTAAAACAGATTTTACAGTTTCGTTTTGTGGGAACGTTGACAGGGCATTGCTACGTGGTCGCCAAGGTGTTCTGACTGGTAACTAATGTGTTGCCATGATGCTGACAGGACGGTCGCTAGGGTCTTCTGAGGCACTTAAACCCACTAACCCTTTGCCCAAGAGACCTTGAGAGTGATGTTATATTTGTATATTTACAGAAAAGGAATTTTAAACAAACAAGTAAGAAATAAACAAATTAAGAAGAAAGGCCACGAACAAACCAAGTTAAACTAAAATCACTTACACAGCCTTTGGAAGAGATGCATGCTGGCAGTTCAGTGCATATGGCAGTACCATTCAAAGAGCTATGACAACCATGATGCTAATAGCTCTGCAAATGGCGCTGCTATCTGCACCACACGACATCTTCCTTCTCCTCTGGGTCTCTGCTGTAGTTCGGCTGCAAAAGAAATTCACTAAGAGATGTGGAAAAAATTCAAAATAAATATGGGAACGTTCTCAGCTGAGGCGCTGAAAGCTAGCGGCGCTCGACCGGCAAACACCCGCTAAAATCTCCCACAATCCCACTTCAATCCAGCTGTTTACAGACACAAATGCACCGAGTCGAGTGAGATCATTTTCTCAAGTGGAATAATATTCCTGCCAGAAACCACTCTCACTAAAATAAATCAAACATTAAATAATCAAATCATTTGTTCACTTACCGCTGTGTATTTTTATCCAGCTAATCCAATAATTTTACAAGAAACCATGAGTGTTAAATGTCAATATGGAAGTAACTGTGAGGCAGTTTTTACAGTTTAAACAACATGAAGTATTTTAAAATGTTTTTTCAAGGCAACGTGTGAGGCTAACAAAACAAACTCAAAGAAAAAAGCATATTTAAAAATGGTCTATTTCACATGGTTGCTTAACATTAAATGACAAATTATTATGATCTTTTAACTAAATGTTATTCTCATTACTGTAAAGTAAAAACCAAACTGTGACTGGTTTTATCTAGCCAGCTGAAAACCTCTAGTACTGATTGTCATAACAACAGTGTGGAACTAAAGCCTAAAACTAAATCTAAGTTTTAACACAGTTCTCCGACTTTTTCTTTACAAACTGAACATCAAATTTATTTTGCATAGCATTCATACATAACAGCAGCATTTACTGACCTGCGTTTAATTTATACCGAATTAAAAGAGTTCATAGCATTACAGTTTAAGTTTATATTTGGAATGATAATGAAAATTTGCATTGAATGCATTTAATGCATTAAAATATCCAGAGATATTATTGCATTAAAAATAAGGGAAGGAAATACATTAATACTCATAATGTCAAAATTACTTATACAGCGAAATGTATTAATTTTTCCTTTTGAGAGGAGATTCACTAACCAGACTGTTATAATAGTGTTACCCACAAAAGTGCTGCATTTCTCAAAGCTTCTCAAACACAATGGCAGAAGAAGGTTTTAATTGCAGTAATTAGACTGTGTTTTGACCACTGGGTCGACCAATCTGCTCTCCAGCTGAAAAATAACATCTACTGCTCCTCTAAAGAAGTCATTTTACTCGCTACACTTAATTATCAGAGCACTCGATACAAGCCACTGCCTCTCTGAATCAGACATAAAACAGTTTCAGTCTAAGTTACTCCAAAGATGATGAAGGTCACATTTGTGTCTTCAAAAGACAACAACAGGATCCTTGTGACTCTAAAGTGAGTCTTCATTACATCAGGCCCTAAGTGAGATAAAACTATTTTATTTAAAGTAACATTGTGAGTCCAGCCCACTTAGATCAACACATCTGTCCTCAATAGACACAGATCTATGTATCCACATCACTCCTAATAAAACATCTGCCTGCCAAACAACTTATTACGAGTGATGGTCTCTGGTTTGTTTAAGATCTTCTGTCCCCAGTAACCTGGGCAGCCTGGCCATTGATTCTTATAATAACAGTCAACAGTTACCTCAAGCGGGAACGTTTCATAGCTCTGGACACATCATCACAAACCGTTAATATTGGCGTCTGTTGTTCCCCTGGGGTCTGTGAGGGGCTCCTCTGAGGTAAGTTTGTGATTGTTGAGCAAAACCAGTTACGTTGACGCAAGGAGAGCGATTCACTTTCAGTGCATCTTATTATTATTACTAATATTAAAGGTGATGATTCAATAAACAATGTGGCAGTTTTCTGTTACTTCTTGCAACAAAAGTTATCTTTTCAATTTATCATATTGTTTGATCTACAGAAACTTAAAAACTGAGAACTAAAGCCTTAAAACCTTTAAAGTTGATGAAGCATCTTATTGGCTGTAAACACAAGCGAAACGCCAATTACTGGCAGAAGATAATTTACTGAAATTGTGAGTGTGTGTTTTTGTGTGTGAGTGTGTATGTGAGTGTGTGTTTGTGTGTTTGTGTGTGTGTGAGTGTGTGTTAAGGCTCTGGACCCGGCGAGCCTCTGCTCATTAGAAGGAAGCGTGAGTCGGTTTCACAGAAACAACATCTGAACTGAACCTCAGTCATGAGGGCTTCCATCTCCTAATGGTCTGATTTAAGAGTGGGTGGCATGACCAAATTTTTCTCCAAATCACTTTCATATAAAATATAAAACTAATGGCCACAATATGCAACTTCATTATAAAATGAATTAACTGGTGAAATAAAGGTGCAATCCGCCTCAAAACAAAAAACTTTCTAGGTGTAAATGAACAAAAATCAAATATTAAGCAAGTACATAACAGATTAATGTCCAACACAATCTCTTACCCTGATTCCCAACAGTAAATTAATAATAATGATTTATAATCTGAGCTGTCAGGGTTAATATCAGTGTGGCTTTGACTTTAATGTACGTAATGAACAGTACATGTTGTCACCTGCAGTTTTATGTTTCAAACACAGATGGAGGTAGAGAGGCGGTCGCTGCAGCAGCTGTGGTAGATTGTGGTCACTAAGGGCACTAGTTTTTGAGAAACAGCTCTTAACATCCACTGCCAACAGCATTGGAGTTACTCTCAATGAAAATGAACAAGGGCCTTGTGGGTAACTTTGTCCCAGCAGCCCTCAGTGTTTTATTTTGCCGCTCTTTCTGTCATTAGGGTAAGTGGTCTGCTAGGTTACTTTATCTGCTAGAAGCCAAAAATGTGGGAGGAATAATAACAGCGTTTTACATTACAGGTAAAGTTAATCGAGTCACAAAATAAATGCCCTTCTGTGCCTTAAACGGCTGCATTCAGTGAGACAGAATTAATGACTCTAATTACAGAAACCGGCTGTAATGAAACAGAAGTTTCACCTATTGTTCAACTACTGCAGGATGCTGAAGTGTTTACACTAAACTTTTTATTTACAGAAGCATGTGTCTGGTTGTTACCCACACAAAACATCAGGGCACTGCTGAGTACTAAGAATAATATCATCTGAAGTTGCATTAGAGCCGTGAGCCGTGTGGTTTAAATACTGAGTGAATCGTCATTCACGGCGTAAACAAAGAGAGCAAAGTGTCAATATTATCAAGACTCACTAAAACATTTAAAACCTGCATTGATGAATTCACAAGTGAGGTGCACACACACACACACACACACAAACACACAAAACACACACTGACTCGTGCACAAAGTTCACATACAGAGGATATGAAGAAACAGTTAAATCTCCATGCAGTGACAGAAAAGACATGACAGAACTCACTTGACCTCTCCACACAGCACTAAACAGGCACAGGTCTGGTGTTGCAGAACCAGAGGAGCAGTTTGGAGGCGGAGGAGCAGCCGCTGGAGCAGAGGAGGACAGGGGGCAGCAGAGGGCAGCACATGGGGAGGACAGAGAGGAAGAGGAGGAGGAGGAAGAGGAGAGAGAAGGAGACGCAGGTTATTTCAGTCCTGATTGATTCACATCAGTCAATGAAAACACGACAGAGCAGAAAAGGCGTTTTTAGAGACACACTTTAAATGCTGGTTTTTATAAGCTACGCGTTTTATTTCTCAGGAGATCTGATGGAGATCTCAGTTCTGTGTAAGCATCAGCTTTGTCTCAGATGTTTCTCCTAAAATATCTCTATTTCCTAAGAGAAATAAATGAGACAATTGTTAAAATACACCAAGAGTTGTACTGAGCCTGAGAGTTTCTGAAAGAAATGTGAAAAATATCTTTTACTGCAGAAGAAACTAAAGAAAATAGTTATTATTTCTAAATGATAATTTTAACAGCGGAGAAAGGGAATGTTTATTCTAATAAAATAATGTAATGTAGAAACTGACAAGAAACAAACAAACAACCAAAACACACAAAACGTTACGCTGGCTGGGCAGGACAGTGTTCAGGCTCGGACAAACAATGGCATTTTCACAAATTCAGCCAGTCATATAAACAGCTTGTGAGGTCATAGTTTAACCTCGGCCCTGTGAATGTGCACAAACACTTTGAACGCTACTATCCCCCCCAATATTTGTATATTTGCTCCTCCTGAAGTTCAAGTGCTTGCAAAAGTATAAAGTTTAAACTGTCAGTTTGTCACCATTGCTGTCGTCAGCGCGCAACAAAACACCCAAAATACCAGCCATCACAATTTCTAAAAATTGCATTTTAAAAAGAATTTTATCTTGCGTGAGATAATCTTACAGGGTCAATGTCTATAATGAAACGATCGTGATTAAGAAATGAGAAATAGTCATGATAAATAATTTGCAGATTAAGAGAGCACAAGAACCACCATTTTACGACTTCATCAGATTAATCATTCACTATGGAAGCGGTGAGAGCGTCTGTGAGCACAGCTAATCTAAATTGCACTGACATTACTATCAGAATAAAGCTCGCTAAAATGACAGATACTGTTTCCGTTCTCTCTGGGCATTGCGTTTGATCTGCCTCTGTCAGTCCCTGTTTCAATTCGAGGAAGTTTATTCCAAAGAGCAAAACACTTGACATATGCGTGGTATTGTTTCGGTCTGAGGTTTGCTGAGAAAAACATCCTGAGTGAAACAGCATTGAGAGATCGCTCATGCCAGATAACATATGCTTATCATCAGAGGACAGAGCCAAAATCTGGCAAGAGCAGGAAATCACAAGATACACGGCCAATACGATGGTGTGGAGATAAGCCGATCTTCTCTGACCCCGCTTGGCCCCATACGAATATTTTATTGTGTTCTTATGATGTACGCTGATAATCTGTTACATAGTCCACGGCTAAAGTAATCAAAAACATCTTATAAAATTCCTGTCGTATAAGCCATGGAATCCTTCAATATTAATGTTACAAAATTTACGGGCGTAAGCGCTGGAAGTTGGGCAGTTTTATTGGGATTGGAGACAGGAATCGTAACTTTAAAAATATGAGGCATGAATTTGAACTGGCGTTTGTTCAGTGGAATGTTTCATTAGACGCGTTGAACTCGCTGCGCAACGGCTGATGACATGCACAAAAGCCTGCTGTCATCACGGTGGCAACGTGCCGTGCAATTCAGGTCCATCATTTCAGACAGGATTTGTCATACGCGCAGGCAGACGCAGTCTCTCTCGCTAAACTCATACATCATCGCAGCTCAGGCGCAGCTAACGTGTAAACCTGCTCTTAGCGCCACCCAGGTGTTATTTAGCTAACCTCTGCTTCACATGAACTCAGTGTGCTAACGTTTGCACAGAGCGCATCTTCTTGAAACACGAGGACACGCTTTTAAACCTCAAGAAACGCACAAGCAAAGTCTACTGAAGTTAAAAAATGTTCCTCTTAAGTGTCTGATTCACAATTACAGTGCTTTAACCAAACCAAACACATAACACTTCTCACAGACTGTAAGTCTAACTCACATTTCATATTATATTCATACAATTCCTTTGGTTTTCTCTGTTTCATCATTCAGATACATTTTCATAGACACTGGACCCAATCAGACCCATTGTCTGTCTCTGTATTTCTCACACAAAAAGTACTTAAAAATTATGCTGCCTACTCAGTTCTACTCAGTACTTTGATCGAACTTTTAATGTTATTTGTCAT
Organism: Yasuhikotakia modesta; assembly: GCA_036877545.1. NCBI lineage: Eukaryota > Metazoa > Chordata > Actinopteri > Cypriniformes > Botiidae > Yasuhikotakia > Yasuhikotakia modesta. The sequence goes on along the minus strand of JBAJNP010000241.1, from coordinate 67,350 downwards.
ATCATATACAAATGTTGGAGCAGCAAAACTAAAGCCTTCAAACTCATGTTATGTTTTGAATTCATGCATCCTGGGCTTCATATCAAATGCATCTTTTTGCCCTCATCTATCACAAACATCTAATGCGATGAATGCGATGCATGTATGCATCTGCACGTCACTTAACTTCACTGCAAGCTGAGTTTTGAGACATAAACTTCAACACCAGCTGTCAGAAATTATTGGTCTTTCTTATTGAACCAACCATAACTTTCACACATAAATCTTAACAGAACTCACTTATGACATGCTGTAGGAACCAGAGACCAGAATCCAACACAAACAGCCTCTCTCAGACGGACAAACATGACAAACAAACAATATTAACTCTCTGCCCAAACGCCATAAAACTCACCCTCCTCAAATCTGCTGTATATTTCGAGTCAGGTGACACCATTTCCAAGTTCCCCTAACAGAACAATTAAGAACATGATAAATCAAATATAGTGCTGATGTTAGATCAAGGGTCCCGGAGAGTTTTAAATTCCCCTGACGCTGCCTTTTTCAAAATCAAGTTTCTAAAGGAAGCGCTTACTCAGGAAATATTTCTGCCCCGCCGCTCGATCGGTTAACTGCCGCTGTGAATATAATGAAAATAAAAGTGACTAATTGTAGAAAACTTGTGGCAAGACTGTATAGCTGTTTATCCATAAACACACTCCGTACAAATTCCCTGTTCGTTGAACTCTATAAGCTTTTAAAAAAGTGTTTTACATTTACCAGGCCTAAACTGAACCCAAAAACGTAAATTATAAAACAACAACATCTGATTGGAAAAAAATCATTTCTGAAGCTGGAACAAGGAAACGACTTTTTATAAGGAGAACTTTTCTGAGTCCAGAATCAAATGTGTATCACCTGCCAAAAAAAGCTAAAAAAAAGATTGTGACTGCGAGCAGTTTGATATAAAACATGTCACATCCCACATCTGGCTGCGTGTACACCTGCAGCAAACACAGCAGAAATAAAACCCATTTAAATCCATGACATGACCCAGTACATCATTACTCAAAGTCTCATCCCAAACTCAAACCACAGCCTGGGGCAGAAACTGACATGCCAGCCGCTCAAATAAACACCAGTGTTGAGATTGTCAGTGTTTTACACTCACTGAGGTAATGGGCTGACGAAAGGGTCACCTTTAGCTGTCTTTGCACACCAGACTCATTATTTATACATTTTTAAATAAGTATTTTAACATAGAAAAAATAACACATATTCTAACTGGATATTCACAGACTGCAGATGATCTGTGTAGGTTGATTTAGGATTTACAAACTAAACCTGGTCATTAATCTATACCAGCACATCAAAACTCTGATGTGGACAGAAGGATTCGTCCTGTAACAATTCGAGATCAAATCTAGTAAAGCACTTTGAATATAATGAGTAGGTCTGATCTATGATGTCATTTCCTGTTCTGTGGCTTTCTGGTCACATGACAACAAAATAGTTTCCTATACAACGGTTGCTTCTAACTATAAAACAAAACTGCTTTGCTGCTATTTTAATAAAAAACTATGAAATAGTATTTCTTGGAATAAATGAATTTAATGCTTTGTTCATGTCTTCAGGCAGTTACACTAAACATTTCTGACTTCATGTCTGATAAAAAGTGATGTTAATGTTTACAGAGACGGTGTATTCGAGTCGTTGTCTCTATAATTCAGATTTAAATGCGTTTCTGAATAAAAGAATCACTCTGGGCGAGAGTAAAACAAGCCTCGTGTCACTGACGCGTTCTCACCTCACTCAGATCTCTATCTGTGAATAAATCAATAACTTCTTGGCAAGACCAGAACACACATTTGACGGCTCTAAATCCAACCGTTGACACAAGAAGACATTCACACGGAGTCTCCGGCACTCAGATGGCTGTAACGTCTCCATGTTGCGCTGCGGCTGAACGACTAAATAATTAAGACGGAAGCCAGCAGGCCTGTGTTTAGATCTGTGCCGTCTGTGTTAAACTGCCTGGTTCCCCCCAAACTCTATTGCGTGTCCCAGAGCTCCTGCCTCCAGCGTCTCCGGCAGAGCAACGACTCTCCACAGCCGCTTCCCCGGATCCAACACACTTCACTACAGTGTTTATCAGACAGATTAACATGCTGACAGCTCCACCATTTGGAAACAGTTCCACGATTTATATCCCGGGCAGCTGTGAATACAGTAAAGGCTCTTACAGACGTGTGTGAAGGTTAGTCTGGATGTGGTTTAGTGGGACATGTTTGGACAACAACTTCTGTGGCCTTTGAAGACTCTGAAACAGTCTGTGGTTTTGTTGCTGGAGGTGTGTGTGTGTGAACAGCCAGCGTCTCAGATCTGGTGTGTTTGTGAACTGCTGAGGTCTGGCGGCTACGTTTGTTTATTGGTTTAATAACGTTGATGGTGAACATATTTGCTAAAACATATTTGTTAAAAGTATTGTTAGCTGCAAAGTTAAACAGCAGAAATGATATATAAATAAAAATATACATCAAATGTAACATTTAAATTTACATCAAATATAAAACATAGAACGGTTACAGAACAATTATAATAAATAATATGAATAAATAAACATGTGCATTTTAATTAGCGTATCAGGCTGGGAACACAATTAAAGTGACAGGGATGAGAACGCAGTGGATTGGGTCGTGTGTTTTGACATGACCGTGACGGGTCGCTCCATAATTGCCGTCCCTCCGGACCTCACGCTGTTGACAAACGATACACTGACCACTGTCAAAACATGTTCTGACCACTTCAGATGACTCCTCTGGACACACACACTGTGTGATGGAGCCTAATGAAAAACGTCATGTTTCACATCAAAATCAAGCGTAAGGAATAAAACATGCTTTTCACAAAGAAACATTGAGCTTATTTCATGATTTTTAATAGTTTAGGCTTTGTGGCATAATTTGCACGAAGCACTTTTCTCCTACTGTCCTCATTACTGTTATGATAAAAACTCATTTTGATCTTGTCAGAATACAATTTTTGATTTTTTTAAAAAAATGTACTAATACTGTACAGCACATACAACCCTGATGCTTACTGTTAAACATTAAAAATATAACAATTTAAAAGCATTTAACATTACAGTAATGAGAAAAAGATTTGGGTAAAAATTGAGCGTCATGAAAAATCAAACAAAGCCAAACAAATCGTAATGGTCATAAACAGACTTTATTTGGCGTTTGCCAAACATAACTCCTTGATTTTCTCTCATGGTTTTGAGGTAAGATACGACACGGATGTTCGTTTCGTCAGGAATCAACTTCCATTTGACTTGCTCTCTTTAAAATGCAAAAACTAAATGATAGATTAAGAAACGCATTATGACTGCCTCTCCATGCCAAAGTGTTCTGTGAGATAGCCAAACACAAAGACATTGTCTAAATGGAGGTAACCCATTGGTGTTTCCATGGAAACAAAATCCACAGATCTCTTTTGAGAAAGTCATTTAAAAGACTTGCAACATATGATTAGAATGAGAAGACGGCGCCGCAACACTCACTGCGTTCTCATTATTACAGCGGCACAAAACTGTCAGCAAAACGCTTCAAATGAAACTTTGTGTCCTGCGAACTCAAACTATTTTTTTCCTCCAAAACTGTGACTGAGGCTCACAGTAAGCGCCTCAGGTTTTAATCTCACCTCTGCGTTTTATAATCAGCGGGACTGAAAATGTTTGGTAACTGTAGCCAGTAGAATAGGTGGAAAAACGGAACAGATGAAAGCAAAGAGAGTCGGTGATCCGACATCGCTGCTGACATCACTATATTTTTAAATGACCTCTTATAAAGTTCCTCTTCTCTTCCCAGCAGGCCTGGCCCAAATGTCAATAACAAACCATGCATAAAAGCACTATATGGAAAAACTATGAATTATTGAAAAAATAACCAATTCATTTATTATTGATAAAAGTCTGCTTTTACTTTCCCGGCTGCCTTGAATTACAGCTCAGACAAGCTCAAGCGCTACTGCCACAAATGACAATAAATCACCAGTCCAGTCAAAGTCCAGTTATGCATCTTCTACCAGATAAATAAGGGGGGTGTCTAAACGCACCACCATGAATGTACGCATCGCTTTTTAATCACGGCGACTGTGAAACGCTGTAATCCTTCTACGCAAAATGAAAGTTTGTATTTGCAGCGCACCGATAACAAGACGGGCTTATGTAAGAGAAGCTTATGTTATTATTTAAACAAGCCCAAAAATGATTTTTTCACATTTTCCAGGAAAAAAATCCACTATTCGTGTCCCTCAACATCACAATGTGTTACATCATGTTGTGTTATCGTGTCTTTTATACACCTTCACTCAGCATAAAGTACGTTTTCATGTCTTGTTGCGTTAATTATCAGACACATCCCTGCAGTCTAAATTTCCCTCGAGGGATCCGAGTTCAAACAGACCAGCTGGCTTAAATCTTTAATCTTTACCATATCAAAAAATAACATGTTACGCGGTGGTTAAGGCCTGAGGGAGTTTCCCTGCATAACCCTCTCACAGATGATCTCTCTTCAGCTCTGAACAACCATCACTATCATGTTGTGAAAGAGAGGCTGGTCTGATATTGTGTCTTCCTCTGACTCTGTAACCTGCATTACTGTAGACGCACAACTGCTCATTTCTGTTCATCTCTAGAGTTCAATGCACAACAAAAACAAACTATCATTTTTAGAACCCCCACCAGTGAATTAAGACAAGTGCCTTTATGTTTCATATGTGGGCATTTAAGATGCATTTAGGAGTGCAAAAGAACCAAAAGCAGACATATCCATTGGATTTCTAAACTTTTAAACTACTTTTGATGTCTTTTGTGCTCATTTCTGAGTAAATGCTGTTTAGTCAAAATTTGGTGAACGGTGTGGTAAGGTCACATGAGGGAGAAAATTATCATTAAATCTGATAAAATTACTATTAATAAAAATTATCATTAAATCTGATCATATTGAAGAAAATAAATGCTAAGCATAGCATTACATGCTAGCATTACTCAGAAGATCTTCTACATTCCTGAATTAAAGACCTTAAAGCAATTCTAGAACCACAACATGAAACCCAGAGGAACGACGGAACCAGTGATAGTTCTCACTTACTTCAGGACGTGTGTTGAGCCGTTGATCTGCGTGGCTGTGCAGGGCGTTGCAGGTCCCAGGATGGAAGGTCGGCGGTACCGCTTGTGTCCGCAGCAGAGGATGATGAGGAAGGCACGACGGAACGATTTGTTGAGGAAGGCGTAGAGGATGGGGTTAAGCATGGAGTTGATGTAGCCCAGCCAGAGGCAGGCGGCCCACAGCTGCTCCGGGACGCTGTAGTCTATGAAGGGGTCCACCACGTTTGTGATGAAGAACGGGGCCCAGCACAGGCAGAAGCAGCCCATGATTATACACAGAGTCTTGGCTGCTTTGGTCTCGGTGCGCATGCGGTGGTTGCGCTGGTGGTCGGCGCTGTCCGAGGCCATGTTTCCGGCTCCTCCTGCTCTCTGAAGCAGGTTGATCTGTCGGGCGTGTTCCCGGGCCGTGACGTAGATGCGCTGGTAGGCCAGAACCATCAGGATCAGTGGTAAGTAGAAGGCCACAACTGAGCAGGTCAGAGCGTATGGCTTGTTCACCATGAAAACACAGACCGTGGAGTTGCCGGAGAACTTTCGTTTCTCTATCTGTGGAGAGAGAAGACAAAACTATCAAATAAAAGACGTTCTTGTTCTCTTTTGCATACTTTCATTAGTATTCTATCTCACGCTGTTCTGGCCTCGGGGAACCATCCGTTTGAGGAGACCTTTGAAGGGCAAAGGTTTCTACTTACAACACTTCATTTAGTCTAAAACAAACAAGTAAGAAGGAACTCATGTTGAAGGTGATCATCTTTACACGTCTTGCTCAGAAAACTGTTTATTTGAACATATATTTGAACAATAACATTTTTCTTTTATTGTTTTAGAAACATTGAATCATCACTAAATGATGGAACTAAATTTCTCAGATTTTAATTAAGTGCAATTGATTTATCATTATATATATATATATATATATGTGTGTGTGTGTGTGTGTGTGTGTGTGTGTGTGTATGTATGTATAGATCAATATGTATGTGTTACGTTTTCTTATCAAGTAAATTAATTGCACTTATTTACAATCTAAAGAAATGTATCCTCTGATGAATGTGGACTGATCATTAAAAACATTCAGTGTGTGATTATCTGTGATTCTCTGACTCTCCTCTTATGTTTTTGAGTTTTAAACATACCAACAAACACAATGATGCAACACAACTATTCTAATTTATTCATCACATAGATCTTTAAAGCCACAATGCGCTACTTACAAATTAATTCATTTTTTTAACCTAATCTACATCTAATCTACAAAGTTGATTTTTCACAATTGCTTTCCTCTCAATGGCTTTATGAGCTCTTATAAAACCGCATGAAATCATTTTATAATTATCACAACAGAAAAATCATAAACCCAAGTATTTAATGACATTAATCAATTATAACTCAAATAAAATCCTGTCACAAAATGTTTCACCCCCAGTTGACATTTAAACGAACAATAACTTCATTTAAATGGCTAGTCTTTGTAAGCGCAGAGCTTGATGAGAGTCCAATTAAATACTGAGCTGTGAACAGAAAAACTAAAGCATTCAGATATATAACATTTACAAACACACTAGTATTGATTAGATGAAGGCGGAGTCAATAATGAGTCAATAATCATTGGTCATCTGCAGTCTGTCATAAACTGTAATCGTCTAGTCACCATCACCAGTCCATCAATATGAAAATGTTTCACATTTTTTTCTCAGGAACCGTAACTAAATTCCAGCCTCAGACATCTGACTAATGTTGGACTGTTATTAAAACCCAAAAACAGTAATTAGCTCCTCTGAGCATTGGGTGGGAGTTTGACTCATCTCTCATGTGGAGCACTTTATAGTGGGCAAGAGAACAGTAGGTAGGATTAACACAACTCCTCTGAACTACAGAAAATGCTTGATAACTGAAATCTGATCTCAAATATTTAAAAAACAGATACTTCATTTCTCAGTTATATTTTCTTTAGTTTAGTAGGTATATTTAGGTTTTTTTCTGTGTTTCTGTTCAACATTAAGTTATCATAACATTAAATACATTTTAAACGCTCAATTTGTATCTGCTAAACCATGTTTTTGTTGATTTGTTGGAGTAAACTAGTATCCAGATAACAACATCGGCTTAAAGCTACAACGCTACTTTAATGGCGCCTCCAAGAACATCTGAGATAAAATGGTTCCCGCAGACTAACAAAAAACCACAACTCATACCAAGCCCATGAAACCTTTCTTCTGAAATATTACATTTACATGCATGTCAGAACCTCAGAGGAATGCTTTCCAGGTAACATTGGAATAGCATTTCCATTTCTCCAGCGTGACTTTAATTACAGTGCATCAATCTTCACCCTGGGCCATATTTTGTTTGTTTACTGGAAAGTAATGGATTAAGTTTCCTACCTGAGACTTTGGCATTTAATTTTCTACTCAATCATCTCAGCCTTCAAAGAGCAACCCTGTGTTGTGGAAATGCTTTCTTTGATACGCGGACAGTGGCTTGGGTTGTGTGCATGGATGTATAATTGCCTTTTCAAACTGCATACAGAGTGAAGAGGCTGGTAAAATGAGTGAGAAACATGTTTGCTGGACTCATAAACACCCGCTGCACTTTCATAGAGCGCTTTAATAATCCAGCGTTCCCTGATTGCGCACGAGCTGAGCTGGGAATCAAAGAAACATCATTATTTAAAAAAGCCAAACATTAACAACACAAACAGGACGTCACTCACCAAATCGTGAATTCCAATAGTGTTCCAGCCTTGCATTATGGGTAAAAAGGAAATAACTGTTGGGATTATCCAGCATCCACCGATCATTAGAGCCACTCTCATTGGTGTCATTTTGTTCCTGTAGACCAGTGGCTGGCAACATATGGCATAATACCTGTAACACCAGTTAAACCAGTTAATAAACAATCAACATCATTCATCAAAATCATTTTACATGGTTAGTCATTTTCCTGAAACCTGTGACTCTAATATGCATGTGAAAAACAGTGACCTTGACAGTCGTGAAAAAAGATGCCCCTGACTGACCAAACGTCAACATATCAGACATCTGTAGGACTCAGAGAAGATCTGATCTGTCAGTCCATCATTCTGAGACCAAAGATTCACCAGCAACCAGATACAGATGAAATCTCTGCACTGGTTTAATGATGATTAACACGTTTTACAGGGAACGTCCTCAGAACGTTGGCTAATGTGCTTTAAAAATTCTCAGTAACATAGTAGAACATTTTCTAAATGTTACATATCATATATAAACATTCTTTTTTAGGTTATTAGTGGAACAAAACAGAATTATAGAAATAAAAAAGTCTAAATAATGTTTCCATAACCGAACAATAACAGGAACGGTTTGAACGTTCCTGCAACATTCAACATCACATTTGATGATTTTTGTTATATAATGGAAATGTTAGAGGAACGTTCACACAACCTAAAATTGTTAGCTGGGTTCTTATTGTAGCTGAAAACATATTATATTGCACCCAGATTTAATACATGGACACAAACTCAATGGGTGTGCAGGTGTTTTTGAATGACAGGTGTTTAAATTCAATGGAAGTGATGTGAACTGCTGTTTATCAATATTTATAGCTGTTCTATGAAGCTTGTGACAAGGAACAATATGTGAAATTCATTCAATGCTCCATTACTATTTATTTCAAGCTGTAGCTCCCAAAGCAAAAACACAGACTGTCAGACAGCGGATTTTCTGCTTTTTATCTGAGACTCAACCCTTACAAACAGTTTTACAGAATAAATAAAACTGATGCACAAGAAGCGCTTGATGAATGTATGACACTCTTCTGCCCAGCAGTACTCTCAGTCTGGGGAATATAAAGCTGATTTAAAGGTGCTAAATAAACCTTGACCTTTGGTAGGTGTAGCTTTAGTCACTCGAAGGACTCGCAAATCTGTCACGCGCTGAAAGGAGCGTGCATGTCAAAACCTGCGGAGAAAGCGTGTGCTAAGCGGACGTGACGCTGCATAGAAATATGCGATAAATCTACAGAAGTTTCTCCGTGTTAATCAGAGAACCTGCCCTCAACGCTTCCTGGGTACAGATTCAGTTCCTCAGTTTGTGCTGTTAGCTGCTGGTGAGGTTTTATAAGGCTGGTTACCTACCGTAAAACCGCAGAACCGTAAAACAACGTTCATGTAACTATTTAGCTGACGTCAGCCAAACTGAGGATCATTTGAGAATTACTTTGTTGACATTTATTTTGGTATAACATGCATTAATAATAAGAAATGAGTGTTTAAGTGGATTGAATAATGATAATAGCATTATTGCATCAGTACTGAAATTTCATCTAATATATTTCATGGTCAGACACAACACATATATGTATGTTGTGACTGACCATGAAATAAATTAGATAAAATTTCAGTACTGAGGCAATAATGCTATTAATGAAAGTTCTAAACTTTCAAAGCTCTCATTTCTGTTTTAAAACACCAATACATGCTTTAAACACCAGAATAAATGTATGTGCTGTGTATGCACTATTTTTACCCTTGCATAACCCAACATCCCTCAGTTCAAGTTCCCACCTTTACTCTCGTGAGAGGAGCTGCTGTTGTGAACATCTTGTGTGTTTTGGCTGTCAAGGCCGTGTGGTTGGACAGGTCAGGTAACAAAGCACAAGAGACAGGAATGAGAAAAAGAGAACATAATTACCCACAATGCACTGCACACCTGCATGTCACCCATATAAATACACTCACTTCAGTTGAGGGATTCTCAGCTAAACCACTGATGATTTGATTCAGGTGGGTTGAATAAGGGAGACATGTGCAGCACACTCACAACCGGAGACGCTGCCTTAGACTAAATTCTCCCTCTTTGACCCAGATGTGCAAAACTGTGTGTGTCGAGGTTCCTGTTTATGTTCATGCCTCTGGCCACAGATTCTGCCATTTCAACCATGTGTCCAGCACAGCATGTTTACTGCGGGCAAAGAGAGCAAAACTCTCTGCTCTGTGTCACTGAATGTGACCTCCCCACCTTTAGTTCAGTCAGGCTGCATGGCACAGATAAAACCGGAGTCTAAACCTGACAAATTTAACCTTTGTAGCTTGTTTACAGATGCAGAAAGGTACGTTTTAGGCAGTATAATATATTGCACAGGTCTGTGCATGTAAATTAGGTAAATTTGTTTAAAAAAAATGCCCATTATGTTAATAATACAAATAAGCATCTGTAAAGCTTACATTAAAGAACAGGTTTTAGATCATTAGACATGACATTGTGGCTATTTTAAGGATGCAACACTTAAACTTTACTCTATAGTCTTTCAGTGTTTAGAGATGACAGGCAGACATCGCTTGTCCAACTTCTCACTTGACCGATGACATGATCTGTCGGACTTAAAAATGTCTTTCATTATTTTCACACTTCAGTTTGGTTAGCAAAAAACACATTAGCAAAAACGAATAATACAGATTTACTCTTTAAGTCACAACAAAAGTCCAGCACTATATCTGTGCTTAAAACATCCGGACACATTCTGTGTAACTTATCTGGGGTGCCTGAATGAGGCTGACGTATCGTGAGTCTGTAACAGTTCTGGAAGGGTTAAGCCCTGAGAGATTTGCATTTGTTAGCGGTTATTTGACAGTGTTACTCACAGCACATGTCTTAAATCATTCTCAGTTAAAGTGTCACAACATTCTGCTGTGATCAGACATTGGCCGCTCTCCTAATTGGACTTGCGTGTCATTTTCCGGAGCTGTGCATTGGTCAGTTATCCAGGAAACCAGTTCTGTGCCTTGTAAACCTTCTGTGTGGTTTGAGACGTTTGTTTTTATGCTGTTTATTTAGGCTTTGAAGGTTAAATATGGCAGCTTTTCATTTCATTTTGTAGCGCCTGCGCTGAATTAAATTAATTTGGGTCACAATAAACGCCCTTTAATCTCTGTAAATATTCCTGTGGCTGAACTGGGTCAGTATAAATAAAGCTTAGCACAATAGACTTAATTGCCTGTATAATCGTCTGTATTTACCTCAGCCATTTCATGGTCTTCAAATACAATACAAACAAACTGAAACCATTAGCAATTGTTACTTCAGTGAGCGGTAGTGACACTCACTGAAATGAAACAGGACGTTTAAACATGGGCTGTTTTTCTCACCTCCGTCTCTGGCTGATATTAGTTAGTGAAGTCAATGATTAACACCATCACTCTCTTCACACCTACATCCAGTCTGCTGTGAAATAAACGTTGTGAATAATTTGTGGCTGGAGGTGATTGTCAGTTATGGTGGGTTTCTGCTGATGGGAACAGCAGCCCTGCTGAAGACAGCTGTCACTGAACCAGCTCTGGAAACTTGCTAACCTTGTGTCTTAAATTTTCAACCAGAAAAAAGGAACTAACCAAACTGTTCGTTCTCTGCGATTTCCCTCATACAGACTGTCAGCCAACACAGAGACCCCCAATATAAAAATTCAAATATAAAAAATTGAAATATAGAACATAAAAAATCCTTCTTTTGGGCTGAAATCTCATCTGAAATGTTTAATATATCAGTTCACGGCCTCCTGCAGAACTCTGAAAATCTCTCAGTTGAAATCTTTGGTTCTATACGTGTCCAATTCCTTTACATTTAAAAAGCCACATTTAATCAAACTTGTGATCAGAATAATAAGCAGAGCCCAGCATTTTTTGTTCAGCTGAAGCATGTATGAACAATCAGCCTTGCAAACATGTTTTCATGGGGGTCTGGCCTGTGGGGGAAATGATCTCGTGAAAGTATGTGTGAAAATTCAATTCCAAGCTTGGCTGGCATTGGACAAGCATGTGCTGTGAAGAAATTAACCTCCAACCAAATGAAAAGCGGGCGTCTGGGCTGAATGGGCACACACCCAGTTCTAATGACTATAAGGCTGGGAGCGAGAGCCGCCTATATCACTGTTTTCACAGGCTTATGCCTCTGTTGACTCATCTCCAGCTTTCTTTGAAACGTTTCATTGATATGTGTGAGAATATTAATGCTGCCGAAGACTCGCTGGCCCGAGAAACACGGTTATTTTTAGCAGGTTTTATGAAGTGACCTGCAAAAAACACACCATGCCAATGAAATTAATTCCTGAACGGGGGAAGTTCACTAAGAATAAATTGCAGCCAATGAGAGTACAGATCATTTGCATGCGTCGCCTGCGTTGGTTTAGCACCCAATTTACTGCAGGAATTATGCAAAACAGGTCACTTCACAAATATCTCTGTAAAATGTGCACTAAACGCAATTTAGCATGGAGGTGATCAGGCATAGATTACTTTGGACTACGTAGCATCCATTCATCAACATGCTAAAAGTTTATTTGATGGCATGGCGCGTGTGCATAACAGTGCAGTGTTTACTGCAGCAGGCAGTTTTTGTGCATTTCCATAAAAAAGTCTAATTTACATAAATATAGACAGACTGGCACTTAAAGAAGTGACAATAGCTTCATTTAAAACAGCTCAATGCTATATCACTGCAGACAGCATCAAGCTGAATTGTGATTGGTCAGAGCACAGGAAGCAGGTTTTTATGTTGAAATGCTGCACACAAAAGTGACATAACCGAGTTCTGTGCTTGCATGCGAGCTGTCAGATTAATTTTAGAGATAGAAATTTGTGCACAAATCCCAAATGATGTCCCTACAGAATCAACAAATGAATTCTCATGGAGTTTATCAGGCAGAGCAGAAACTCTTCATCGCTGTCATATGAACAAGAGCAAAGTTCTTAGTGTTACTGTCAGTTACATTTAGAAACTGTGAGTCCAGGGGATTTGAACTCCTTTGCCAATAAAAATGAGATACTTAAGGGTTCATTTTACTGAAATGATCACAAACTCAAAAGAATTCTTACAGGAGGGCCACAGTTTAATGGAGAGCAACATTCCAGTCACGACATTTCAAAGCCACGGCCAAAAAACTGAAAGGCTTCCTGACAGCTCCCTGTTGCTCTTTTGTTCCCAGTGTGGAGACTGATCAGGTGTACGGCTCAACATCTCATCTCTGGAGAGCCACCTGCGTCTGTCTCTGTGAGCTGAGGTGAGCAAACAGTTCTGACTCCTGCATTCATTTACAGCTCATTTATTTCTCGCTCAGTGTCTCAAGTTGCAGACTATTTTATTTATTTTTTCTTAACGCTACGTTTTCTGTCTGTACAACACTGACTCATGCTTTCATACTTCCAAAAAGTTTGAAACTTCTGTCTTGCTTTTTAATAAATAACATAAACATCTTTAAAGCAATGTACATTTACAGGAGAAGCGCAACTGCGTACAGTTTTACGCCCCAATTAAAGTTATGCATTGCAATAAACCACAGAAAACTGCATGTGACATGTTATTGATTCCATTTACGGTGTTCATAACAGTGCAAAATACATGACCTTGCTTATCACATTTTCCAGAAGGTGATAGAAAGCTGCTGATATGGGCGCAACAATTATCAAGTAAAACTCCAGCAGGTTTTGAAACGTATACAAGCGGCGCTCATGACGCACAAACAGCCAAGCTAACAAGCACCTACAATTAGCATTCATCTGGAATGAGTCAGATGAGAGGAGGCATAATAGAGAGACTAAATTAAGCATTAAATCAACAGTGAGACCGTGAATCATCTGGAGAGACTCGTGCAGCATCACAGACACTAAACACAAGCTGCTCGGTCCTCTAGGTTTGTGAGGGATGAGGGGAAACTACGGAGTTACCGCCCCTTTAAAAGGTTCTGAGAATGAGGAAGTGGCTGTATGGCTATCAAACAAAACAATATGATCAAATTTAGCGTGTGAGGAGCTATTTTGAGGTGCTTTTACATTCAGAAAGAAAGTCTTTTGACTCCATTGAGCTCATTGTGTCGCCTAAAGCGTGACTGGAATGTGTCATGAGTGAAATAAAGGCTAAAAGATGACGTGAGAGGAGGCAGAGGCTCTACTTTTCTTTGATTGGTTGATTATTCTGTCATTCTGTCACAAGCGTGACACGTGTTGGTAGTTAGTAAGCACTCAGTCCGGTTAGACTGAACTGCCCCCGGCGCCCATCATTACACCTGCTGTTTACCCAGAGTTTATGACTAATGGTGTGGAAAGGTGTCGAGGAGAACATGTTGTACCCAGCTAACTATTTGAGGTTGTAAGAACGTTTTCCTAACGTTTCCATTAGTTACAGAAATGTTTATTCTAAATAACATTGTATAAATAAATTATAAATAACAATATAATTATAAATAACAATTAATGTTTTTAAAACATTTAACTACTACTAAGACTAACTACTTAAGAATGATGTATTTGATATATAATGTAAATGCAAGAATTTGTTTCAATACTTGTAAAGAACGTTAGCCAACATTCTGAGAACGTTCCCTGTTAGCTGGGTAGCTACAGATAAAAGATATATGGAGCATACTTAAACAAATATATAATTTTATTATATTTAAAGCCAAGTAAACTTAAAACATACAAAAGTAAACATTTGTTTTGGGCTATAATAAACTCAAATCAAATACTAAAACTAAACAGCTTGTTTCAGGTCTCTGAAATGAGATGAAATGACTGTTATTGTTCTGTGTGCTGAGTAAAGACCACAAAGACATCAGTACTGCCTCTCAAATCTCTGAAACAGTCTAAACGAACATCGCTTCCCTTCCTCAAGATGATGAAGATTGGATGAAGATGAAGATTGGAACATCTGCACTGCAAACCATCAATCAGTTTAAACGTCACACAGGAGCAGATGTTGCTGGAACATCAACGTGAGGTGAGATAAACAGAAAACACCTGAGATGGCGAATCCACTGCCACTAAAAGCCTTATGCTGTCGTTTTGTTTTTTAAACCTCTGGAATGATTCTAGACGAGTGACAGCGCAACCGCTTTAACTGCAGACCTGTAAAAACCATCTGCTGTTCTGTTGTTAGCATCCAGCAGTTATCATCTGCTTAATCTAAACCAGTTATCTCTCCGCTGAGGTTAAAGAACACAGAAACTGAGGAAACAAAGGGCAAAACACTGTTAGTGTTTTAGATTAGTTTGAGATTTAGTCTTTGGTTCTTTGCAAATAAAATGCCAAAGAGGATGAGACATCGTGACACAAACCACAAGACCAAAATATCTGCAAAACAAAGTTTGAATAGAGTCAATGCGTTACACGGTTCACACTGAAGTAAAAGTGTATCACTACACCCAGAATATCTGAAGAATATATACAGCAGAATGAAATAAAGAGAGACATTTTTAACTGCTCTGCTCTCGTGACCCTTTTACAAGCGAAGGGCTGCAGGGGCTGCGTGACGTAAACTACAGTCTCAAAGCTCATCTTAAATATCAGTCCTTTGGTCTGATGCAGCACTTCAGGCAAAAAGAAGAGCTGAAAGAAAATGCGGCTGTGGCTTTATTTAAAGAGTGACTTCACAACATGCCAGTGTCACCCACACTTGACTAGCTTTTGTTTACATCTTTTCATCATTCACCATGAAGCGTTCACTTCCGATGGGAAGAATGCCAGAAATTAAAGAGCATAAAGTGGATTATAGCTGAAAGCACATTTGTGGAGTTTGGAGGAACCATCCATCAACGTTCTTCACATTAAAACAATAAGCTCAGACAGTGGAAAACACAGTGTATTGACTGGATAAAAACAACTCCTGTATTTGCTTTTGTGGTTAAAACATATTTCTTTAAAAGCAAAGAAAAACACGCAGATGGAAGCAGACTGACAGATCAAGCACAGCCATTTACTAAACAACCTTCATGTTACACAAACAGACAGAATTTCTCATGCAGTTTTTTAAAAACAAGTAATGCAAATAAAATAAAAAATGTCTTAGGCGGTTGTAATCAAACATTTTCTGGTTCAATCCTCACAACCCTGATTGTTTAAAGAAAGAATTTCATTTTGGAAAGTTGTCTGTTAATTTGCTTACTGTAAAAGTGTTAAGCGTTCAGATGTATTTCTCAGTGCATCTCACACGCATAACGTTGATTATTTAAGACTTGATCAAGTTGGTGGACAACTTATTTAATAAAAGGACTTCACGCGGCCGCACTTATATCGCCATGGAAACAGCATCACTACGCAATGTGCAAAACTAAACTCAATTGATTGTCCCTTGTGGCGAAACAGTTTATGGCTGCCATGACAACAGTAGTCATGTATGAAGACTATACGTTTACAGAATTTCAATTACTAGCATTTGACTGCTACAGAACCAAAGAGCCTCATGGGAACTGGATTCAGCGTTCTGAAATGAAAGGCCATCAGAGGTTCTCGAGATGTTTTACCTGTCCAGAGAGATGCAGCACAGGTGCAGGATGGAGGCAGTGGTCAGCAGCACGTCCAGAGAGGTGCGGACCAGGCAGAAGGTCTCGCCGTAGATCCAGTTCTGATGGATCAGTTCTATGGCACCAAACGGCATCACCAGCACCGACACCAGCAGGTCAGCGAATGCCAGCGAGACGATGAAATAGTTGGTTTTGATTTTCCTGTGGGAGAAATGCCTTTATTTCCTTCTTCTCATTCAGAATGAGACAGTGAGTCGTTTAAAGACGTTGAGTTTGCTAACATAAAAAATGCTACAATTCAAAATCTAATAAATTCTATAATAAATAAAATGAATAATTTTTGAACTTATGATAATTTATAATAATAAATACAAACAAATGACAAACCATGAAGAAGACTTTTCCCTCAAGACTATACATTTTAATTTTCAATTCAATGAATTAATTCACAAAAAAGAGAATCTGCTAAAACAGATTATAGGTGTGTGTGTACATGCAGCGATGTGTTAATGCTATGTGTGTGGTAATGTACGGCTGTCATAATGTTCTCCTCTTGAGAACGTCCAGAACTCTTGCCACCCTGTTAATGAGCAATAAAAGTCCTGGTGGAGCGTCTGAACTCACGGCTCTATATATAGAACCATTAACGGGTTCAAATAATTTTGCCACTTAACCATAACATGGCATAAAAGCCACATACCAGCTGCCTGTCAACAGTACACACGTCTGAAAGAATACAGAGCGAGACGCTGATTGGCTTTCATGCAAATCTCATGCCAATTCACAAGAATGAAAAGCAACAGGCATCCCATAATTATGCCATAAGACAGCAACAAATCTCTTTAGATTTGGATGTTTCAGTTGACCCTGCTGGGGGATATTTATCCTCACCGCCGTGACATAACGTTGTGTGAATGACGGCTTGGAGAGCGTCATGGTAACGTTGATAAATGTGGATTATTTTCTCGTGACTGCTATTATCGGAACATTACGCAGGCAGCGTAATGGAAACAGGCGCTTGAGCGACAGCATCTAGGTGGTATGGAGCACAATAAGCAGCTCATAAATTAGTGAGGTTTGGAGAAGTTACAGAACCCAAGGAGATCACCGGTGCCTCCAGGCTGGAGACCCAAAAGGACAAAAGAACCCATGACATTTAAAGTGGCAACCATTTTGTTGCTATAACTATTACTGCTCCGCTCTTTTCTGTCCTTCACTGTGAAAAATGAGGTGATAAAGTAAAAAGCAAATCATTGAGATCATTTTTTCTTCTTACATCATGATGACACAGATCATTTTTCAGTGAATGTTTTTGGTACACATGATCCATTAGTGTTACTCCAAATAAACTCTCACCAGCCAATGAAAACGCAACAGGTGAAAAACACTACAGCCCTACGTTTTTCTTGTTGAATGAGCTGAGGTGAAAATAAACAAACTCCCACTCTGAGCAGCGCGCTCACAAACCACCAGGCCTTTTCTGACACTTACTGTACACACCTGGCAACCACAGCTAGATCAATAGAAGTGTTATATAACTACTGATTCAATAAAAATGTTAAAACGGTTTTGGAAACTAGTTTGTTCTAGAGCAGAAAGGCACGACATCATGGACCTAATCCACAAAACTATTGTCTCAGAATAAGCCTCATAAAATTATAAAAACATATAAAAATGCATTAATGAAATTGCATCGGTTCCTCATGAACGAACAATACGAATCTTTACTGCCACGCATTATTTTGGAAAACTACAATATAAAGTGAACGTTTGCCTGTTTTTCCAGCATTATTTACTTCAGTCGTTTTATGTCAGAGGAAATCATTGATGGATTTTTTCTGACTTCACGCTCTTGATGATGTTGACACGTTCCACACAGACTGAGATGATGGTGAGATTATGATACAGTGTGGGTGGAGCGATCGGCTGCTGTTATTTCCTCTCAGACGTGAACCATTGCTGTTAATAAAGGACTTCATTCAGCTCTCATTGATGCGAAAACAATTGCTGCAGTTTTCCCAGAATGCAGCAGGTCTCCAATATAGTAATTACCAAAGCGCAAATTACAAAGAGAACTGAAAGAATCTATATATGAGTGCGTATGAATTAACAAAAAAATCTGCTGCTGCCATAGACACCCTTAAACAAAGATAAGCTTGTATACACATTCACAAATAACATTACTGAAGAAAATACAAAACCTTCTATCAATTAGTTGCTTATACTTCTCATAAAAATGTATAAAAGACTTCTGTTTGTGGATTTAGATGTAAAATAACTCTCCTCACTTAATGACAAACTTTAGCTTGTTAATTTTACATTTAATTTTTTTGCCACTGTGGTAATAATTGTAAGGGGAAACGAATAAAGTTTAGATAGTTGAGCTTTTTGCGAGACTAACAGAAATGGTCGTGCTGTTGAGAAGCTGAGCTGAACAAATGTGATGCTAAAACGGGGTGAATGACAGCTGGAGAGCAGTGGGCGGAGAGAAGACAGGAAGAGGGCGGGGCTTCTGACCTGAGCTGCCGGTCCTTGCAGACGGCCACCATAACCAGCAGGTTGCCCAGGACGCTCATGAGCATGACCAGTGACAGGAAGCTGATGAGAGCAACTCTCTTCACCATCCCGTTGCTGTGGCAACACAGAGAAGACAGACTTAATGAAAATCAATTGATTATATGGAGCAAAGAAAACACTGATAAACCAACAAGTCAAATATATTGATTAACATTTCACCATGAACGTAAAAGTATTTAACTAGCTTTTATTACTGCATACAGTCACGTTTCAGAGTTTAAAATATATCCACTTTCCAGAATGGTGACAGAAACACTTTTCTATAATTGTGTATTTATTGCACTTGATGCAAGTTTGATTTGCTAATTATTACATGTTGACATTTAAGAAAGGTTTCACCACCTCAATTCCCATGGAAACAGCAGCGCTCGGCTCTGCTCAGAAATAGAAAGAACATTGCCCACACAGTGTGGCCAAAAAGACAATTCCTTTCTGCGCTAAAGCTCATTTCTTGCCATAAATACAAGTTACATTATACTGATGACGTGACTCATGCACACATCACACATTCACACTGCTGAAAGTCATCACAATTCATTAATACAAGTTTTCTTTTATAATATTTTTATATATTTGTACAAGATTTTCGGACACGCTGTCGTTTATGTTAAGATTTTCCTTTAACATTTGTCACCTGACATAACATTTGTAACTCTACCGTTTCTCACCTGTACAACCTTTAAAACCTAAAGTAATCAAAAGTAAATCTGACACGATGTTTTTCCTGAAGACAGACAGTGATTATGTGTTTGTATGCTAAACCCTGTTACTGACACCGCAGGTGTTTGGAGCAGAACCCCCGCTGCACGTCGCACACAAATGAGCGACAGGCCGTTTCAGATAAATGATAAAGAGTCTCTTCATCCGCAGAGTTTCTGATGCTTGATTTGTTTGTGAGCTGTAAAGCGGCACCTGAAATCACACAAGAATCTCACCGTTTATAGCGTCGCTCCTGCAGTGGTGGTTTTATTTGACTAAAGGTTGTTTGTCGTTTAAACAAAACAAATTAGCTTAAATTGGACAAGACACACTTTCTTTAAAGACAGCAGATTATGAAAAGCCAGTGTGAATCAAATAACCATTGGTCAAAAGTGTGTGTGTGTGAGTGTGTGTGTGTGAGTGTGTGTGTGTGTGTGAGTGTGTGTGTGTGTGTGAGTGAGTGAAGATTTCAACCAAAAAGCAGAAGTCCAAGAGCAAAATCAATGGCTGCATATGGCTGCTCTCCAGGCAGTGTGTGTAGTTATGTGAGCGGGTATAATGTCTGTTAAAGCCTTTGCCCTCAGTGTGTAATTGAACTTATCAGAACATGTCGGCTCAATCAAAGCATTCTGTGAGATGATCTCCGGTCACTCAGTACAGTCCATTTTGTTGACTCTGCATTTACAGACAGCCTGTTGAAAAACATTTGAGTTTCTTTCATTTAAAATGAATTTGAAGCTTTGATCACAATAGCATATGATATGAGAAGCTCTGACAAGGATCTTGTTGTAAAACTATCGACTGAAGAAAGCTATAAAGAACTAAATATTGTAAAGGAAAGCATATTCAATTTTTTTTAATTGCCCCTCACATAACAGAGTTAGTTCTGCAGCACATGTTATGCGTCTATGTCTTATTCAAGGAGACATGATCGTTTGACTTTCCAAGAGCAATATGCAGACTAACATCTGAGTCAAGGGTAGGTCAGACTCTAGCTGGATGTTATGATGCCATATAATGAAACGCATGTCATCTGAGAGTGAGAGTCCCACAGATTCTCATTTAACGTCAAAACAGTGTCAGAAACTCCAGACTGGACCTGAAGGAAAACACGCTTTTCCTGACAAGATGGCAGCAGATCAAGTTAAACTGAAGCCCAAGTGAACCAATGTGTTATATAATAAACGATAATTGTGAGGTTCATAAACACTTCCATTATTAAATTCCCTGAGTCTCTCAGCTGAAAGAAAACATGACTGAGATCCTGAGGAATCGACAGCCAAAAAAGGAGGAAGAAAAATATTTCTCTGCTATCAAAGGTTGTATTTATTACATAAAGAGACATTAAATGCCAGAGAAACTGAAGCTGAGCAGCCCTGTGTGCTATTTAAATACATAATATAAATATATGATTCGCTACAAATGGAACAAACGGTGATGTTGAAACAACGCAGGTCTCCAGCATCCAAGTGTGGCTGGTTCCAGCTTTCCTGTTGTTTGCCAAAATTTGGGAAATTTGCCTTTGGTTGGTGGGAATCCAGCCAGGAGTCGAATCTGAACTCAGGCCCTTAATTTCCATTCATTCTCTGTGCAAACAAGCATCAAGCTCCTGTGATTTCATGACCACTCGTGAAGGACAAATATGCAGATTAAAAGCACAAAGTGCAGAGTGTGAATTTACCAAGATCAATGAACAATTGACCCTCCTGAAGTGGCCATTTGCAATTCTAAACGTGCGTCTGTACAGCGAAATCTACTAGCAAAAACCTTAACATGAAAGAATCTGATCTTTAAAATCGTTTAACTTTCAGCTTGCTGCAAAACTCCTGCAAATTACACTGTGGCTAATGTACAACCTGGACCTAAAAATAACTGTGCAACGATTGTAAAACGCTCCACTATCATGGGGTCAAATTGATCATGTGACTTAAAATCATAAATGTAAAGTGCTTTGGTTGAATGCAGTGCTGTGCATGGATTCCTAGTAAGTGCAGAAATCATAATTACAAAGTGATGTGATGTCACACCACAATCTGGGCTTAAAAAGTACTTTTTTAAAACCAATATTTACATCACAAATACTTATCACATGGTATATATCACAGTAGAGGTTTTTAATTAAAATGCCCCATATTTTAATAATTCAGGTCTCAAGTTCAATTCAGTTTTCAGCATTTAACATCATTCTGAGGTGAACAATAACAAAGCTTTTGGATTCTCACTGTGTTGTGCTTAGTGCACTCAATGCAAACGTTATTTTTTTTGGTTGTTGCCCCAATAAATCATTTGCAGCTAGCTTTGCCCTTTCCTGACGTTTATGCTTACTTATATTTTTATTTCACAATTGCGTCAGAGACCAGTTAGAGAACTGACACACCGCCGAAGAACGAATGCAGAACGAAGCGTCCATGACTTTCATTCTGCATCTCCTGTAGCTTCAATGGTGACTTTGCATTAAAAATTCCCATAGGTCAGTGAGCCTCAGACCTCATTCAGGTTTAGCAGAGAAGGGTCTATAAAAAAGGCCACGCACACCTAACCTGACCTTCAGCACTGCAGTAAATCACGCAACATTCTTTTAAAGTGAAGGTTATAAATTCACTTCCTTCAAGGCTGTTGATCAGATGATGTGCATCACACATGCACCTCTCTGCTTTACTGGAGCGGCGCGGCTGTTCGCTGGTTCCTCAGGCGAACGAGAAAATACACAAGATACAAACATTCCCAGTTTCCACATATCCAAGGTTGTATAATTCTCCTGTTCCATTAGCGGATGAACACATTACATCACTGAAACTGAATGAGACAGAACCTCACACTGGGAAATTGGAAGCTTTTTCTTTTTATCCCATCCTGTTCCGTGGATTGATGCTAATTAATGGGAAATCTGTTAATAACTTGCACCTGGGCTGTGTGTCAGGCTGCCTTTTTTCTAAGCACACATGTGACTCTTCCATTTGTGAGGACAAAAGGGTCTTTTGGGATAAATCTGAAAGAGAGCAGATATCCAAAGCATGACTGGCACGGGTTCAAATGTGGATCGTTTAGTGCTTCGTATTTCAGGATAATTCACGGGTATTTGCAGATGTTAAAATGTATTTGGTGTGCTGTCAGAAACCTTTACCCCTGATGATGCTTGAAAACATGTCAAAGCTCACATTTTTTCCCATTTTGACATGTGTTAGACTCATTTGAGAAAAAAATATGTTTTAAAGCTCATGTGTGTGGTCCCATAAATTAATGTTCTTGCTTCTACTTCTCGTAAATCAGAATCTAACTATAGCATTCCTGTAGCTCAACTGGTAGAGCATTGTGTTAGCAACACAAAGGTTGTGGTTCGATCCCAGGGAATGCTAAATGATAAATGTAACTAATTCATGCTAAAACAACAACATGTTTTCTGATGGTTTCCAGCAGAAATGAAGCAGGTCATGTGCTTGAGTAGATGAATGACGGTTCTAAGAAATCCAAAAGATAAACCAAATGTTCTGAGCCACAGAATATGTTCCAGATTACATCCTGGTGCCCAGGTTCTCATCTGGCTGCCTCAGCTAACACAAATATGTGCGAAACAGTCACAAGACCAATACAGTTAGAGAGAAATGGGCTATTTTTGTGACGTAAATGCAACACTATTGTGCAAAACACGTGGGTTTATGTGCTAGTTCACCGAGGCGCCATAAATTGTGCATGACTCCTTTCAGAAGCATCTCATTAAGAGGGAGTCGGGTCATCTGTATCACAGAGACTCATCTCAGCCGCTCGCAGGTCTCTTCTATAGTAAAGTTCACAGCAGCGGGGTGATTTGCTGAGATCAAAAGGCCGTGACATCTCTGAAATAGCATGTCTGAGTATGTTTAAGAAGAGAGAGAGCGGGCGTTCGGCGCAGACACGGATATATTAGTGTATCCACCTGTCCAATCTAAATAAGCATTTACACTCTACTGCACACATTACAGGAGCAATGTTCTCATCTTCTGGTATACAGCGGCTCTCATTACTGGAAGCTATTTTGAAAGGTATTTGCGGGTCATTTTTGGTATATTGCCTAAAGCAACGCTGTGACTATGGAGAAAATGTCAAAAAAATGTTAAAAAATGTTTCAATTAAAAATTAAGCTACTAAATATTATAACGTCTAAATATGATTCATTATAAAACATTATGAAAACTGCTGCAATTCCACAGTGTCTGCAGTTATTTCCACTGCGTTCATACGCTGCTAAGCAACAAACTTAATTTTAATTAATCCGTTTTACTCGCTAACAAATTTGGGTGGTAAAAACACACTTTCCTGAGGGCAAGTTTTACAGCCAAAAATGAGCATGTGATAAACTCTACCAAACAATCTCTGAAAACCACCGCAGTCACTCTACATGCTAACAAGGAAAATCTGTTTATTCGTTTTTTCAAAGTCACCCACATTATTAACAATTTCATTCATCTTCTATGCATGATGTTCCCACAAAGCCACGGAAATGGGTTTGTTGCCCGAAGGCAAAATGGTGCCCTATTGAGTTAACATGAGCTCACGAGTCTCTCATGAAATCACATGCTCTTATTATAAAATAATACACTTTAAATGCAATTCTTCAGTTTTAGCCATCATTCTTCTCTCATTCAGGGCTGTTCTGGATAATGTTTGCCTGTGATGATGCTCTTAAAGTACCACATCAAAGCATTTCCCATGGAAGCACGACACACAACTAATAACCTCTGCTGTCTTCTTCTCCTGAAAACACTCCAGAGGGATCTTCAGGATGCAGAGAGTCACACAGTGACGGAGGATCAGCGCGGCTGCGGGACGTTCTGCTGATAAGCAACTGAACGGAAGGAATACTGCGGTGCGGTTTGTTGTGATACGGGGCGCTCTGTGATATCACTGATGCTTACCGGCATGAATGAAACTGTTTGGAGAGACAAAGCATGTCTGGAGATGAAGCACGGCTCTGTGGGATAAGTGATGATCACACGTGCGGTGTGTTGTGTTTCCTCAATGGGAGATTTGACAGCTTTGTTGGATGCGTAAGAAATTCTGGCTCACTGTGAGCTGGATGTCTGCCAGAGAAAAAAACTTTTACTAAGAATAAAGTTGCACTAGAATGAAGCTGCAATCTGTAATCTTTGGTGCCATCTCTGTTTAAACCACAATATTGCAGATCATGCTACAAACTTTTCTGTTAAACACACACCTGACATGTAGTTGCTCAATCCCCAAAACTATTTTTTCTAGCATTATTTTCTTTGTTTTTACATTTTCACACTCAGAAGTGGAATTGCATTAGCGGTGAAATAAACTGCATTAAACTGAACGTACAGCATTAAATCTGAGTACACTTGATGTGAGAGGCGTCTCAGACTGCACATACATTAGAAACTGTGTGTGAATACACGCCTCGGTCAAGGTCAGTAAACATCAGCACTCATCTGCATGTGGAGTGTGTTCTGAGGGCTCTCCAGATATATACGTTCCTCATGATAACACAGCTCTGCTCAATCTGTGATATTTACTGGTTGACACTGTCACAAAGAGCTTTCAGAGTGACAACAGACAATATCAGTCAACATATTTTACTGTTACTGTTTTTTTTGCATACCTGTGTTTCAATAAAAGTTGACATTTCACAATATGCAAATTGCGGTTTTGCATATTTTGCAAATTTACAGTTTACTGCGTGCTTCATATTTCATATCGTCCAATTTTAAAATCTGTTTGTCAAAATGTTACTGTCTTGAACAATATAATATAGGAATACAATATAGGAATAATAATTCTAGATGCTCTATAATAATTCATAAGACAAAAACTGCAATATCAACTAATTATTTTCAAGTCATTTTAAAAGTTCTTTGTATTTTGAATCACTGATTAAAGAGTTTGTGAACCTGAATATCGACAATCTGATGAATTACAGCGAAATATTGCACTAGTCAGCAGCTCGACTGTAAACAGCAACGATGTTTAAGCGCCATAACATTTCCCTGACAGCAGCAGAGCCGACAACAACACAATGACCGCTGAACAGCGACGCATGAGCAACGCAACCACCGACCTATTTATAACTGTCATTACTGCACGGATCTTCAGCGATGTTACGGGATACTGTGAGAGGGTTTGAGAAGAACGTAAGCAGATACAGGAACAGGGAAAGCTGATACCAGTGGAGGAAGACCGTATTTCCTCTGTCCTGCTGAGCCATCAGGCTCAAACCCTCCTGAGACCTTCAAGTCGCCCCGAATCTGAAACAGCTCCTCTGACAGACCTCAGACGCTTTTACAGAGGTGCCTCCACTCAAGAGGAGGTCACTGAGGGGAACATATGGCAGTTGCGATGTTGTACCGTCTGAGAGAACGGCCTCAGGCGGGGTTAAAACATTTTTCAATGATTTATGCATGATCCACATCTATTTATAAGCTAACTTTGGCCTCAGGATGGAGTCAAACATGTAAGGAGGAGACAGACGAAGATGGCGCTCCTACCTCTCATTGGTATCTACTTCCTCCATCTCAGGCATCTGGCCGGTGGAACTCAGACTCATGTACCCGTGGATGAAGAGAGACCCTGCAAATGAAGGAGAAACAGGTTAAACAGAGCTGAGCATCCGTTTAACCGCAGCCATCAGTCGGTGCAGATATTTATTCATGATTAATCTCACAGTTAATACATTCTGACACATTTAAAGGGAAAAAAACAAATAAAAACAAACTCACTTTGTGATAATCCTAATATAGCTAGTGCTCATGAACCTCAGTTACCTCAACTGGGCAGATGTTCTCATAGATTTGACAACAAGGCTAATAAAGTTTATAGTGACCTGCCCTCCCATTTTGTTTCCACACCTGTGTGTTGTGTATTACTCAACTGTAACAAACAAACAGGAACGAAAAACATGGAACTGAATACCCACAATAACTTCCCTTTCATAGACACACTCCTGCATGTGTGTAGATGCTCATCATTTATGTGAATTACAGTGTTTGACTCCTGAGTGATATTTCATCTCATGAGCTTGAATTATAACCAAACGCAATGCAATTGTTAAATGTACCATCTGGGGTTGATTTATAAATACATTAAACTTATAGAGTTTTTCTCTATCATTTACTGATTAATGTCTAGAGGTGTGTGTGTGTGTGTGTGTGTGTGTGTGTGTGTGTGTGTGTGTGTGTGTGTGTGTGTGTGTGTGTGGCTTCAGAAATCAGGTTTCAGAAATCACATCATGTCATATTAAATAAATAAATGCTTAATGTTATACTTGATTTGATTAATTGCATGTGTTCGTTCTTAAAGAACTAATATGAACACACAACCCACCCGTTTGTGCGACAACCTCTGTTCCCATGATTCTCTAAGCTGTGTTTCCTTTGTGTAGTCGACAAAAATAGCTGCACAAAGAAAATGGGTCAGCCTAAATTTAAGAGAGGAAAACACACTCAGAGCGTGACGTGTGTTATCTATTAACCCCGGAACAATGAGAGAAAGCAGCTGTGAAGTGACTGAGGAAATTTATTACTGTTGTTGAATGTCATGTGTCGGGGAGAAGGCTAGCATGAAATATGCTCTTAGCGACCTATTTATAGAGCTACCAAAGTTAGGCTGTCTTCTTCAGAGACTTCAGGGAAACATAAAAAACTCAAAAAGGAATTTTTATAGAGGGTACTTCATACCTTTTGACCAACGAACTTCCATGTTCGAAACACACACGTTTTCCCAGTTCTCCTTTTGTTTGGGATTAGATGTTATGAAAATGTTTTATGACATTTCATAAAGATTTTACACTCTAGAGACACTTGCAGCCACTTAAACATTTATGAGGTAAACACCTAGAAAAATGTATCTTTCACCAAAGAACTGTAAAAAATGACATTTAATCTTTCGTGTTCATTTGGAATTCACAGATTATTCCTGGATATTTCCTGTGTGTTGCATGGCCATAAAAACTCAGCAGTTATACGCCATTATCACTTGTACTCAACAAACACAGCGGATGGCAGGAGGGTGTGGAGAGCATAACATGTTTGTGGTCTGTTCTGACGTGTTACAGACAATAAATTCAAGGTTAATATAACATCTTAATAGCCATATTTAAAACCAAATTACAGACTCTTGCTCTGCACGGTCAAGGTCAGTTTCTCGGTTGTGCTGGTTTTTACATGGTTGACATTTGCTCACCGTCTCCTGTTTTGTGTTTTGCTTTAAGGTGACACAAAATCTCCTGTAAGTTACTGCAACACCTGCGACTTTGTCTTCTAAAAAACATTAAAAACATTCTGAGTAAAACTCCAAACATTTTGCTAAACATCTTATTTTTAGTTCCACAGTTAAATGGGAATGAGGGTTAGAAAATAATAACAAAAACTAACAAACATGTACAAGACAAATAGTTTTATATTTAAAGGTGATATGAGAAACATACTTCGCGACTGGCAATAAACAGATCATTTATAAGTGTAACTATAACAGGGATAAATGATTCACGTATGGAAGGTCACATATAAATGTTCCTATTTATTCTGCTCCATGAATTCCTGTGAATTGCCTCGTTTTTCTTCAGCTGTGAAGCACAGAGATTTGCAGCCGCAATAAGCGTCTGGGTTGAACACATGCACAGACGTTTAAATCCACGCTGGCACAGTAACAGCGTTACTGCAGTTGGGCTTCATGCCCACACAGATCTGAGAGAGCGAGGGCCTGTTACAGGCTTACGGTGAAATGTAGCCGTACGGGTGGGATTTTCATCGCCCTCGGCTCTGTCCGCAAGGAGAATTTCAGAAGCCCCCCCAATAGGGGGTTAAACATCCAGACAGCCTCCGTTGTTGGAACGTTTCCCTAACATTTACATTACGTAACAAAAACATAAATATTATTTTAAATATTCAAAACAGTTTTTTAGACATTGAATTGCTTGGTTATAAGAACGTTTTTAATTCTGTAACGTTTTTAAAATGCTACAGAAAAATATTTAAAATGTTAAAACGTTTATTTGTTCTTTTAAATGTTATTGTTGTTACACTAACATTAGTGTAACATTTTTAAAATGTTACACCAACAACGTAAATATATGCAATATATCTTTAAAAAAAGTTGAGCTTTAACATACTACTAACACATAAAACCCAGTTCAACACAAACGGTTGTACTGATACACACACCTGCGTCGGGCACGTCATTAAAACAACATCTATTTAAGAGGGCAAGTGCAATAATCACTGTCACATCTGAATGAGCGCTTCGATCGCTACATACACAAACAGGATATGAGCACTGACATAATCTAATAAACACAGAGAGACGAGAACAAATTACTACAGCCAACAGCACCCAAAACAGCTTGCCAAATGCCATTACGTTTAACACAATGCATGACCTGCCAAAGTCATAAAACGCAGACACGCTTGCGTCTAACTAACTCTGAGTAACGCTCGCTTTTATTCGTTTGAAGTCAAGGGACTTCAAAAACTATTTAACATCTGAGCCAATTAAATAAAGCTGATGTTTATGAAATCTGAAAAGCTACAAAATGTGTTCGGCCCACGAGGGTCTTTGTAATCTCAGAGTGACACGTACAAATGAACAGAAAAGCATTTGCTCAGCACGTCTGCCTTGAAACCTGAGGTAGTCAGTTCACAAAATGTGTGCATATTGCCTATCATGATTTAATTTAAAAGAGTCCTCATTCATTTTAACCTTCAGAATGTGTGTGTGGATGATTCACAAGGCGTACAGGAAGTGGAAGAGGTGGCACTGGTACTGTAAGATGATACGGACAAAGAGTAATATTTCAGTTTGTACAGATATGGAGGAAGATCACTGGTGTGGTGAAATCTTTTCTCTGTCCTCCTTTATCTGTCTCAGGGCTCAGCTGCTGCATGTCTGAACGCCTCAGATTGCACATTTTGTATTGTACACACAAATGGCAAGACATGGCTGAGAAGTTTCAGCTCCAATCTGACTGGCTGACATCTACACGTCTCTGTAGTCTGAGGGAACAGGTTTTTGTCAGGTTTCATTACGTTTTTCTCAGGTTGCCAAGCTTCCAAAAAAAGAAGCGTGAGGTGAGCATAAAATGATTTTTCATTTTTAATTCCACACCTGAGATTTTTTCAACCACATCATTATCTACAGGTGTTTTCCTTAAACTCTCTAAATTCATATTGATGGGTTAATAAAATCACATTAAAATGTGATTATTTAATGCATGTTGGTTAGATAAACAAGTGGGTGTTTTTGGTCAGAATGGGCCTAATAATTTATTAAACCAATCCTATCTTCAAAAGCCTGCATGCAAAAGATGAAATTATTACAATATGACGTATCTTTGAGTGAAAGGTTCAAAACACGTTCCTCAGTTCACTTCAGTGCTTGGCAAACAGCAAGAGGAAAATTCCTGTCCACAAATTTCACCGCAACCAAATATATTTCCCAAAAGCAAATATAGTCAAAATTCCTAAAGAAAAATCAGGAATCAGGAAGTGTCACTAAGATTGACAAAAACTGAAAACAAGTGAGGCCTGATTGTTTCTGCATAATTCTTGATCACATAAGCAGCACGAATCTGGTAAAAACACATCTGCCTCATTTCAGTTGCCAAATCGTTCTCTCCGCTCACACCCAACCCCACAACAGCCACAACAGATGGCTACATTTCTGGACAACTAGTCTGATATATGTCTTTATCCAGATCAGTGTTTACACCTGTTTTTCCCATATCACAGGAGGCCAATCACAGCTGCAGGAATGTTTCCCTACAGATCACAGAAAGATGATTTCCCCTCAGGTAAACTCAAGCTTACAGGCTCTGTCTCAGAGATACAGGCCCGGCTGAGTCAGCCTCTCCAGAAGGCAGATTGAATTAGAGCTGGAGATCTTCTCCCAGATGTGAGAAGGTCTGAGGAGGTCCTCAGCACCTGAGGTTCTCCCAGCGAGGCTCTCCGGGAGTAATGGAGAGAGTAATGAGAGCACAGAAAGAGTTCTCTTCCAAATGAGCCTCATTGGAATGCCTGAGGGCTCGCAACGCTCCGAGGAGTTTCACATTTCATTTAAATGCAAATTCTGAGTTTAATGATGATCTGGGGCATCTACGCTTTCCACCCGTGCATCTGACGCTTTTTGGGACCATATTTTTAAGGCTGTTCATTTGTCGTTGCTGCGCTGTATATTTCTCAGATTAATGCAGCTTAGTTCTGCATTTTCATTTGTCACTCGAATGTGCCAAACTCAGTTTGTATCTGTTGAGTCATGTGTCCTTTTAGCTATTGTAAACCACTAATTGCTTGAACAGAACATCATACGTTCAGTAATGAGTGACGGTTACCAGTAAATCACAGTGCATTTTGTTCATTATTGGTCATTTAAAAACATTTGCAAAGACAAAGCACTTGGCAAAGCCACTTCATTTCAAAAGCCTGTTTGTTTACTTACAGCACACGCAGAACAAGCGTTTTGTTATGGCGTGCGGACATTTTGACGTTTGTAGTTGGTCAATAGCTGTGAGTGCTGTAACAGAAAATAAATAAAGGCAGATAATTTTAGCTGGCACAACTTAAACTGCACTCAAAAACACTTTAGGAGAGTAATATTAAACCGCTTTATGAGTGATGCACTGTGATCGCCAGCTCTTTGAATAGCAGAACGCTATAGGAAAGAAAACTAACCATGTCTTTGATGGCCATCATCATTTAGTGCACAACACATGAAGGCTTTTGCTTGCTGTTGTATCTTCAGCTTTTTAGACTGTTCTCCTGAAACAAAAAGACCTTGTTATCTTGTGGTTGTCTCAGGAAAGGTCACAAATCGTGCTCACATTTGCCAAAAATACCCATATCACAGATTTATATTTTAGCTTAAACATCAGATGTTTTTCAGGACTAAATTATCTTGGCTGTAAAATTTTTACAGCTCTAGTTTCATATCTTATGTCAAGATTCAAAACTCTTCATTCACTAGAAACAAGATATTAGAGCAGTTCTTACAATTTATTCGTTTTGGTTTTAATTTCTCCTAAGGAATATTAGACGATGCATCTGAGATAAATCTGATACTTTAGTGAAACATAAATGCGAACTCCATTTAGACTCTTGAGTAATGAAAGCCGTCTCTCTGAAAGGCTTTTATAAACCCTGATGAGAAGATGATTAAAATATCACAGATGCATTAATACAGGAAAAATATAAACAGAAAGATCAATTATCAATGATATCCAAATACACCAAAAGATGAAACCCACCTTTGACAACCTGTTCAAACGTTATGAAAACAAATTCTTTGTCACTGACCCACAAGTGGCTGTAAAAAATGTCCGGATAAAACTGAGCAGAACACAGCAGGTAGCAATCAGTTCTTTCTACAGCAGTATGATCAACATTTCAGTGAACCGGCTAATTTCTCCAGCCTGTGATTAAACAGCGTTGATTTAGCCTCTCTGTAAAGCCATGATAGGGTACAAATCTCTCTTAATAGACTTTTATCAGACATGTAGCTTGTCCTGCTGCTAAATTAACCAGTAACACTCCAGTGATTTCGCATATCTCAGAGTTTTGAGAAGCAACAGTGCCTGTAAATAGCCCTGCCTTGTGCCAAAATCAAGTCATTTATCTGAGAACAATAAGTCTCCGTGTCTAATTCAATAGCGAATGCCATGCTTTTACAATCGTAGCCCCCCGGTATTTTACGATCCATTACCGTCTGTTTGGGTTCCTCTCTATATCTGAAAATGAGAGCAGAGTCCAAGGTCTCCCATATTGTGTAGCCCGTTCTTTGTGTTAACTGCTGCCACCGACCACATAGTCTACTGTAAGCCACAACTTTATCAAAACCAGAATCTCTGGCTTTGTTTCAAAACTCAATTTCCCAAGACAGCTACTGCAGCATTTCTGAGCATGTTTGGATCATTTGAACCTAATGGGAATCCAACCTACACCACATTTTTGGGCATCAGAAGCAAACTTAAATTGTTGGAACCACAACGAGCTATAGTACCTACACAGACAAGATTTTTGGACATCATAGGCACTTTAAATCATTTCAGCCCAGACAGCTAACCACCTAGAAAGTGTTTCTGAGTATCATAGACATTTAAATACACCCGCCAGCCACAAACTAGACAACAATTTTGGATCAAAGGTATGTTTGAATCTTTCAAACTACCTACCTAAACAGCATTCTGGGCATTAAAGGCATGTTTAAATCATCAAAACCCCATTTTCTGAGTTTATCTGCTGTAGGTTTTAAACACATTTTAAGACCGCAGGTCGCAAAACTGTACGAATACATACAGGACAAGATCTAAAGAAATGAGAAAAATGAGGGATTCTAGTTAAGAAATTATTTACCACAATCATGACTCATTCTGAAGGCATGTTTTCTCTGTGGAGAAGCTGCTCTCAAATGCCCAGTTAAAGCACTTCAGAAATAGAAAACATGTTACCTTATGTCTTGAATTTGCTTCATGGTTCACTCGGCTGAAAGTAGTCAAAGCTTTCCTCGCCGTGACAAAATCACCAGTCCACCAGTTTATACAAACTGTTTATTTAGTTCTGCATTCTTTCAGGATAAATATATTTTAAGCCTACTGAAATATGTTTAAAAAGGTTTGGTTTATATTTACTGCATGCATAACATCAAAGATTAATTGCTGTTTTATGATGAATTGATCATTTAACTTTTAACTACTAACTTTAGTGCATCAATAAACCAAAAGCACATTTTAGCGTTTAAAAAACCAGCTCCTTCTGCAACATATAAAACATCTGAGAACACGATATAATCCACCCTGTCAGGAATTAGACTAATCCTGTCACTAGATTATGACCCACACATTAGAAACAGACTTACTGTAAGAAACAGATTTAGCCTCTTGTTAATACCCTACCTGAAAACTCCCTGGTATCTGATCTCAAACTGTATTAAGAAAAGGATTCACATTAGATGTCATCAACATATGTGAAGTAACATGTTCCTGTAGCTCAACTGGTAGAGCATTGCATTAGCAGTGCAAAGGTTATGGGTTCGATTCCAGGGAACACTGTTAAAGTACTGACAATAATTGTAGAACTTGTAGATAACAGCATCTAATACATGTTACATGTAATAGAAGAAAAGAGGCAACTATTTCCAGGACTGAAATATCTTTGACATAATGCTACTAACTAAAATCATGATGGTCCTTTAATTTCTCTTCTAAAAAATTATATTTTTCAAATCAACTTGTTTTATTTACACATTATGAATCCAGTTTATCCATGCATACACATTTTTTACATCTATGCATTATTTTGTCACTTGTTGTATCATCAGCAGAGAGTCTCTGCGCTGTTACACTGACCAGCCACTCAAGTGGCAAACGTAAGAATTTAAATAAAATGAAAAAGCCAAAAAATTCACATTAACTTCAAGGTAAAAGTGGGCTTTAAGGCTATGCGTATTTAAAGTGCGCACTTACCCGACGCATTTGCTGAAATAAAGAAAATGATTCTGTCAGATTCTTCAAATGGACCAACAAGCACCAGCCTTAGTAATAAAATTATAAGCGCAGGCAAATGGGATCGTTTCATTTCAGCAACGAGCGCCTCAGGCAGACGGGCACAGAAAATGAAAAGAATGCTGATCGGCTTCCATCCTAAATGAGACGGTTAAGACGTGGTAGAAGCCTCTGGCCAGATTGTGGCTTGCAAAATGTGACACTGAATGAGTGTATCACATTCCTCACTGCAGTCAACAGCTTTACCCAGATGAACGCAGTCGGCGGGTGAACTGAGCATGTCTGAGAGCGAGCGTATCTGAGACCTCAAACTCTAGTTGTTTGCATTAAAGTGTAAAGGCAAGACTGAAGTAATGCGCAGTGTAAAGATTTGTTTGACACGTTTGCAGCCATCATTTGAGTCTGAATCGCATTTTTATTGTCTACACAACTTCCTGCGTGAAATAGTTCAGAGATGCTGCGTTACTCATGCTATTTTGCATTTAAAATGGCCATTCTTTGCCTGAGACTCTCTGACAAATAAGGACAAAGTGTGTTTACAGAAGTTCTGTCCCTCACAAAGATATAAATGCATTTGCGCTGGAATCACAGCTGCAGGAAACACGAGCTCAATTGTTAGTCTTCGTTCTATTTCTGTTGATTCTCATGCATCGCTGAAATAAGACACACGCTGATTTCCATGACAACAGCAAAGTTTTAATGACATTCCATTTACATGCACTTTGGCATGAAAGAAAAATCAATTTTGGCCAAAACGAAATCTGTACCCCCGCACAAAATAGATTTGTACTTGTTCACACTGAGCTTTCAAATTCAGGCACACATTTATTTAAGATTTGAGGGTTGGAATTATATGTTTTATCAATTACTGTAATCATTATGATCACCTTTGCTGCTCATTTTCCCTCTTTTTTATCTGACAGCATTGTTTGATATGATCAGTGGAGCTCCTGACTGGCTCAGATCTCAGTTGGTAGGAGATGTAGGAGAGCTGAGGGCAGTTTCATACATCAGTGAGTGTGGAGAACTTCTGACGTCGGTACAGATGTTTCTTTAGATAGACCGTCTGGAGTCTGGACCGCTACCAGAACTATCAGTGACATTTAGTGAATCATTTTAAAATGCCATTAAAATGACTTTATTCTCATTATTTGTATCACTGCAGATGTGTAGTTTTGCACTCACTGATGTAGAACGCAATGACATGTTTATAGAAATGAAATATATTTTTAAAGCAAAGAAAACAGCTGAACTAAAAGTGATTTAAATGCTTTACAGTCCAGTGTAAGAAAGCGAATGTAACGCCGTGTTTCCCCCTGAAATCTCCTTCTTTAAACGAGCAGAAGAAGAAACAGATGGACTGGAAGACTTGTTTTCTCTCAGATGAAAGCAGAAACATACAGCAGACAGGAGAATGATGTAATTAAGAGCATAAATACAAACGCAAGGAAAATATTGGTGTAAATCTTGCGGCGGCGGCTTGATTCCCTCTCAAAACAGCCTCATTCCAGTCTGTATTAAAAACAACAGCAACAAATCAGCACTGTGATGTCTGCATCTCTCACGCTGCGTTTACAGTTGAGCTTCCCTTACACTTCTCAAGAATGACAATAGCGTAATAAGAACGTCTGGACCCATAAAACAGTAAAAGCTTTCATTTGCGTTGCTTTGAGTATTGCATCCATTTCCGCTATAAAACAAATCATTATATGTTCCAAATAAACATATTTGTGAGCATTAAACGTGTCTGTCAGTCATTCATCCAATCAGATCTGCTCAAAGCAAAAAGCACGACAGGAAACACAAATCCACAAACCCCATTTGTGCAACGCATCAAAACGGATTTAATGGACGGATCCCAGCCGGGAAAAAGAGCCAGAGGGAATTTATTTTCACGTTGTGAAGTGGGCTGCGGCTCCAAGTGTTTATTTTCCAGAGTCAGCAGGTGTTGGGGACGCGGTGGCATCTCATACGGGGGTAATAAAGCGGCACACCTCTGCCAGGGTAAACGGAGATGATTTCTCATGCTTCTGCAGTGTAAATACTTCACAGTGTGCTGCTTCATGCACCGCGGTCTGAGCGTCAGATGTGGAGCTTTTTGGATCGACTTGGAATTCAGACTCTTGTGGAAAGCAGATGCTCTCTGGATGGACTGCGGAGCACCGTTTGTGTTACAGCTGCTATCTCTCAATCCTGGGCTAAGAAGGGTTACAGAAACAAAACAAGGATGAAGAGCGTTCTCCTCTGCCTCACTGGAGGTGAATGCCTCTCCTCCAACACCCTGTGGTGTGGATTTACATATCACCTTGAAATAATGGCTGTTCTGGGAAGTGGCTGAGATGATGTCAGAACATCGCTCTGCGTGGCATCTCTTTTTTTGGGGGAGGTCAATGCACAAAAAGTAAATGAATACAATACAGACTGGGTAAAGTCCATTTTTAAAGAACATTACATTGATTACCTGAAGCACTTGTGAACTTTACGTGGCTCATGTGTGGAAATATAAATGCTAAAATCCTGATTCGAATCTCAAGTTTGTTTGCTTTGGAGAGATCGATACGTGAGCTGTTAAACTACTGGCAGTAAAAACAACCTCATTAATAAAGCATATGGCTGATACAATGCAGAAAAACACAATCCTACTGTAAATATAATTCCAACCAACATCCCTCTGCCTGCGCTGCCCACGACTAAATTCAATAAGTCATTTTTCATGCGTCTAAACCCCCAACCGCCTCCGTGAAAATTAAAGCAATATTTACATTTTCATTGGCCACCGCGAGACAAACTGATCTGACCTACAACACCATGAAAGCTTTAACATTCTAGAACTCACTTATAAACTCTGCATTTCTTCAGACGAGTCCAGAGAGTGACAGAGATGAATCAGACGCCACATTTACACAAGCCAGGGGAGCATGCGGACTAAGTGCTGCGTTCCTGAGTTTGTTTTCTGTCCACCGGCAGGAGAGAGCTGACAGCAGCAAGCTCGTTTTTTTGTAAGTAGTGTCATGTCTTGGCTGGTAAGCTCGCCACTGAAATGCCTGTGGTTTACATTTCTTTAAGTTTTTCTTTATGATAAAATGCTAAAACCATGAGGAACCCTCCTGGAGTGTTTAATAAATAAATTAAGCAAATGTGCAGGACTGATACGCACACGTCTTAAAATAATCAATGTTATGAATTTAATTGGACAGCTTTGCATGTTTGTTACTACTGATTTCCATTAAGCACATTGAGAACAAACTCATGTCTAGTCTTGGAAAATGGCCCAGATTCTACCAAATATGTCCTGTCGTTCTGGTTCACAGAACCATTGAAGTGGATGTTTTCAAACAGGCAGGCCAAAATTCAAACATATGACGACACGCAACAAACATTTGGTAAATAAAAAGAACAATTTGAAATAGTAAAAATAATTGTGCCCATAAAAAGATAGGTAACGCAGTCCGTTCGTATCCCTGCAGTACTGCCATCTCCGAGCCACTGTAAAAATGTGCTTTGGAAACTAGCCTTTTAGCCCTCGTAAATGTGCCGTGGTCCTAATAACAGTGAATTGGTGGCTTCAGCTCTGCTGGATGTGGACTGCTGTGATCTTCTCAGAGATGCACTATAATGCTAGTGCACATCATGAGGCTAATGAGGAGAACTCCAGGTGTTACCCAGGGTTCATGTCTTCTGTGAGACCCACTCTAATACTGTGCCCATCAACCTTCTGATAGACAACACAGCGCTGCTATTTTTAAAGCTACAGCCACACACTGATGTTTAAAGGTTTTCTTAAGGTTTGTTAGAAATTTTAAGAAACCACAAACTTTAAACAACAGACTTATTAGATTTGGAAGATGGTTGTATGATTAAAACACATTAAAAAACACATTTTATTCCAAGCAGCCATTTGCATGAGACACACTTTATACAGAAATGCATTACACTGCTGTATTGAGTGATGCCTGATGTTTTCTAAGTGATATAAGTACAAAACCCAAAAAAAACCTGACAGGAGTTGAACCCAAAGCTCACAGGGGGGAACGGGAACGGCATGGTAACACTGTACACAGCGTTCATCACACAGTCTGTGTCTGGGGTCAGTGCCCATTTTCAGACAAGTGAGACAAAACAAGAGCCCTTGTTCACACTGAGGGAACCGTATCTGCAGCTCATTAAAAACTGTAATTCCTAAATCACTTTCTATTACCGCCGTGATCTAAAGCGTTCAGGAGGCTTAACACTGAGATGTGCTGGAACATAACATCACGAGCAACAGCCGCTTGGTCGGCTGATTTTTTAACATCTTTCCTCAAACCCTCATGCGACAGTTCTCCCATCGGCTCCTCAACTTCCAAAGCAACTCAAGAGACAGGAAACAAATCGCTTCAGTCACTGCGGTGTCCTGAACTCATTAATCCCTCATGCCAAAATCGAACAATGTTTAACTTGGCCCTTGAAAAAGCACAACTCCAGGTCCACCTGCAACTACATTCTATTTAATCGATGGATTTACACCGTGGGCCGGTGGGAAGTGATCACACAAAGGGGAAATTGATTATGGAGTTTTAGGGAATGTATAGAGAGCTTCATGTTAGCATTAGGTCTCATTGAAGTTCACCTGCGGTTGGAGGCTCAGCTCGGAGCGCTAATGCAGTGTAAAAGTGAGTTTATTGATCTTCTGGCCAGTGCCCCCTGCTAAGCTATCTATCAAAACACATTCGCTCAACACTCACGCGCGGCAATATTGACTGCTGAACTCAATATTGAATAAACACAGATTGACCTAGTAGCTCTCCGGATAAGTGATTAACTCACCTATTGATAATGGTTAGTATAAGAGCACAGAGGACTAGTCTGTGACCCATCACAACCTGCTAACAAATGACAGAATAAACACGCCACAACAGTGGAAAAAAAAACATCATTACTGGTAGCTGAGAAATTATTTGTTCCCATACAGCCCTGTCAGTTTCTATATGTGGGACTCAAACATTTGAACCGTCGATTGCAAAACAAAGCAGATCTTTAGCTCTCAGTCACAAGATTATTTTGGTTCTGTAAGAGCTCCTGAAATATTCCTCTTAGCGATACACTAACAGGAAAACATTGTGGGATTTTCTCAGCTGAACGTTATCTGGTTAAGCACGAGTTTATTGAGGCCAAAGTCTTCCAGAATTCCTGTCATAAGATATCCAGCCCTCATTAATATTAACATCTTATCTAGTCACAGGTCATTATATCATGACGATTTACTTCATAAACTAGATGTTTGGAGAAAATATGAAAGTCAAACACACCTGTCATCTCATTCCTTAAAATATCTGACTGAAATTAAGATACATTACAAAACCAAAAAAGTGCCTGTTTGGTTCATTTCTTTAATGAGAATCACACTGACAGAGGATTTAAGATAATCCACAAGGGTTTAATGGCTTTTCATCATCACTGTACCAACGTTATTGTCTTACTGTAATTAGATCGAAAACACACAGATCTAAAGCGTTCGTATCTTTCTCTCTCTCCTCCTTTCTCTCTCTTTCCGCGTCACTGGAGAACTTCGGAATTGCAAAGCATGGAGACGGATTACTGCATGGTGATGGAGAGAGAGCGCTTCCCAAATGTGACACTCATTACATTACCTGACCGGTGAACTTAGCAGGCTGTCAGCTCATTTTTAATCGTAAAGTGTCTAAGCTCCACAAAAAACAAGAGTTAAAAATACGAGTTAAAAAGAAATGTTCCATGCAGTTCATGCCAGGAAGAGATTAATGCGCAATCCTTAAGAGCTCAGGTGCCCTTCAGACAAAACAATTACAACAGTACAGTTGTAATGTCTATCACTGCATCTTAGTATCTAAATAGCACTACATTCATATTTAACACAAGCCTTACAGAACTAACACCTGTCTCAACATCTAAGTCAGGCAATATGGGCAAGACCTGGTATAAGATTAGCACACAGATCTGATAGCAGAGATATCAAGAGTTTATATAGGTTACATAACTGTCAGATATGAAGTGTGTCTTGGCCTATTATGACATTTGTATGTATAAATTATAAATGGTCTTTAAAACCACAGGAGGTAAATAAGAAAGACGATGATAACTTATAACTTCCAAACCACTTGTTGAAGGAACTATTAGCCAAATTGAATCATAAGAAAGAGTTTAAAATAGTTTTGAGTAGCTGTGCATTATGGGTTATAAAGCCATTATCAAAGTGTGAATAAATCTATTATGTGCCAGACAATCTGTTCATAAAAACCATAAAACTTCATATATGATATAAAGTAAGTGTTACAGAATACAGTATTATTTCTGACAAAGTGTTTATAATAAATCCAATATAATAATGATCACATACCCACATACTTTTACACAAAACGCACTTAAATGCACTTTTTCTGCTCGAAACACTCGACAGTTCAAACGTTTTTACATTTTTATATGTGTTTCCAGCTTTAGCGCAGAAATTGCGCTGAGTTTTCAGTATTGCGGCACAAGGTTAAAGCGCGTTCAGGGTTTCTTACCATTTCTGTGTGGAGCGCGCGGGTCGATGGCACGGCACGGCTTAAAGTCCTCGTGTGCAAATTCACATCCTCGCATGGAAGAGACGCTCGGGAAGAAACGGGAAACTTCTGGGCTTCACCGGCGATGCACCGGCTGTCCGCAGCTGCGGGAGTTTAACGCGGCGGGTCCGTCAGTGAGCGGCGCGCGCGCGGTCAGTTCCGTGGCTCAGCGGTCGGTTCTGCGGTTCCTGCAGTCAGACGCGAACCGAAGTCCCTCCTCTTTCACACCAATCCACCCTCGTGTGTCTTTTGCCCTTATCGAGCAACTTGTGCGTCTTTAGTTGTCATGTGTGCATAACTGCGTGTGCGCGCCTGCGTTTGCGCTATTTAAACCACGGGTCCCTCTGCCCGTCTTCCTTAAAACCAACCACATCTACAAACTCTCTCCATCAGGAATGCTTGCGCTCCCATTCCTTAAGCAACTAACTCAGTTGCAATGATAGGTTAGATGGGTGGGTTAGTTTGCAGATTAATACACAGGGACTGACACTATAAATGCCTTTAAATAAAACCATCTATATTTATTTTACACTAAAAATAAATCTGACCAAACACTGCTGATCTAATTAAACATCATAGAAATAAAACAATATAGTTTTATAATTTGTAAACTTAATACAAACAAAGAATGTGAAACATCTGCAACATCTGCCAGTTCCTCTGAACTATATATAGCTTCAGTACATGCATATACATGATAATCTGTTTCCAAACCCTAAAACAACCAAACAACAACAAAAAAAACACCAGACTGAATAACTAGCAAAACCTTTACTTGGTAAAACAGCTTCATCAAATAGATCACACTTTACTAGCTTCAATAGCTAAGTTTTCCTCGTACACAACACGTCCCTGCTGGTCTTTCCATATAAACTAGACCACACCAGTATGGAATTTCTTGTTGATCTAAGCTAATATAAACATAGAACGGCCACCTTTTAATAAAAAATAATAAATAATACATGTTGTGACCACCAGCAAGACCCCTCAC
This sequence comes from Yasuhikotakia modesta, assembly GCA_036877545.1. Classification (NCBI taxonomy): domain Eukaryota; kingdom Metazoa; phylum Chordata; class Actinopteri; order Cypriniformes; family Botiidae; genus Yasuhikotakia; species Yasuhikotakia modesta. Next base: position 25,630 of record JBAJNP010000241.1, on the reverse strand, counting down.
CATTTACAGAGCTGAAGAGAGTCAAGAGAGCATGAGAACTGGTCTCCATAAACGATTTCCTTTCTGGAGGACAGAATAAATGATATTTTTCTACAGACTTCATTAAGACAGCATATTCTTTCCACGCACTGAGCCTCATAAATTTTCCCTGCCTCTTGTCCCGATGTCCATTCTTTCTATAAAAACTGGCATCGCTTTCCACAAAGTCCAGACAGATCCATTATTAAGCCTCTGGTCTTGCCATGTATAAACTGGAAGGCACTCTTCGTACTAAATAAACAGAGAGAGAGACAGACTGCAGAACGCTCTAGATAGCCTCCATACCAATCCTAAAACTATATATTTTGCATTCGGTTTACCATAGTAATCGAATGGTATTAAACGCAGGCCCTGACCTCAAATGCTCTGTGTTCTCTCACAGACGCCAGACTATACAATTCCCTCACATAAGAGTTGGAGCGGTTTCAGATATGACATCTTCATGGAAGCAGTACTTCATGGTCTTTTGTGTGAAGAGTCAAATTACTTAGGCACCTATTCATTGTTCCTGTGAAATCTCACTTCCACTCCATCCGCACGGGATCGTGAAATTGAAAAGATTCATCTATAAACCGCCACTTTCTGCATCCTGCCACAATTCCACTCCGGCTACGAGTGAAATGTACAGATCCTGGTGTTTTTCTTCATTATGGAAAATGGGTCACCCGCTTCCCTGTAGGTATACGTGAGGGGTGACCGAACAGCTAGCACTCTCGAACGCTAGTCATACATCTTTCATGCTAACACGTGCACGTGTCTGTGGTGACTTGAAGCGTGTATTTAAGGTTTGCTCTTGACCCATTATCGTACCAACAGACAGAGCAAACACAACCAGGTGGGTCCATTATGCTGTTTATACTATAACTGAATTCAGCAATCTTACACGCGTACCACGGTTGGCACACATATGGGAAAACATTGTAGCGTGAGCGTTAAGCGCCAAACAGAAATATTGTTTATGTTTTAATTCAGTTGTATATTGCAAGAATGCTGAAGTCAGTTGCATCTAAATGCAAACCTTTGGCAAAAACCTTTTTTCATTCTTTTCTTCACGTTTTTTTACCTACAAGTTGGATTAAAACCCAAAAGTAAGACACACGGGTCACGCTGTGCAGTTCTGAAGAGCACAACAGTCCTGCCATGACGTACTTCAGTCGACTTTTTATTACTTTTTGCTTTGAAAAGTATATTTTGTAAAGTAGTAAATGTTACATTAAGGCAAAAATATGCCATATATTGTATTACTATTGCATATAATTCACAGTGGGGTGCAGTCAGGCAATGCTCAACTCTACACAGAGGTGATGAAAATAGGAATATAAAAGTTCTTGGCCACTTCTTCTTTTATTAAAAATGTGTTCAATAAAAAAACAGTATGAAATTTTTAAATTAAATCATACTACCTCCAGTTCTCACTTGTTTCTCCTGTACTGTCTGTCAGTGGTCTGCGGTTAAACCTGCTCTAGTACAAACGCCTTCAAATCATATTTTGAAGTAGCAACGAAACAGAAAATAAGACTATTTAAATGTTTTCTGGAGAATAGCTTTCTGCTCTCAGCCCTGCAGATCAGGGTTACAAATCGTGTACACAAAACAAAGGAAAGCGTCAATAAATTGTTTTTTTCTGAGTGAACTTTCTCTTTAAAAAAAAAATTAATATTGCATTCATTAAAAATATTTACAATATACAGATTTAAAAACGAATAACTTATAACTTATAATCGTAATTTTATAAAATTAATCTTATGCGCAAGCAACAACATTAACGCAATATCTAAAAAACTGGACATTTTAAACTTAAACTTATACGTTTTTCTGTTTTTACTTGTGGAAATGTTACGAAAACATTCTTCCAGCCTACAGCTGTTAACTGGGTAGTTAATGTAGTCTCCAGCTCAAAGCCTTTTAATGCAGATTCCTAATGGACATCATAATGGCTGCCAGATTGGAAAGGCCTGCGTCTTAAGCTGCGCCCAGACAACACTTAGCACTTGACCCAGATGTTTCATTGGTTCCAAGCTGTGGATGTCAATATTGATGGCGGGCCGCGCGGTCACGCCCTCCGCAGCAGAAGCCGGTGTCAGAGCGTATTGGTCTGGGTCAGTGTAATTTCTATGATGGACGTAATGAGAGGCCTGTGATTTGGTAGAGATGAGAGAAGTTAGTGATTCTCCAGAGAGAGAGAGTGAAAGGTGAGTCTGAGAGACTCCAGCATCCTTCTCTGCCCCTTCTGCCCTGTCTCACTATTATACACACTCAGCTAAGATTTCAGCCAATGCAGCTGCCGGTTCTAAAGCCAGCAAATATTTCTCCTGAACCATGAGGGTTTGCTGTACCTGGAGGACTTAAGTCTGATTCTGAAGTTATGCTGCGCAATATTAGCGGCTTTGCGTTCCTCTCGCTGCGTGTCCAGCAGGGACGTCCCTGTAAACAAGGCGAGATTTTAAGTTCATTTAGGTGATGCTGTTAGACTGCCTGAAACTTCCATCTGACTGTACTTATGAGGTCTTTGCTCACGACACACACGTAACAAAAAGCTGGACTGAACCTGGATAATGCATTTGTATATATTTGCTCAGACCATTAAGACACCAAGTGGCTCATACTTAATGATATTTAATGTCTCGCCCAGACAAATGCATTTGGATGAGTGTATATTGGCTTTTACCTTATCTAGACGACAACCGTGGCATCTTTGCAGAGTTCCTCTCTTTCTTAGAGACCTTTAACTTTATATGTGTTCAGTATTGTTTCACAGGGTTCAAACCGTTGAGGAGTTTAGTGCCTCGTGTTTTTGTGCAAGCGTGTTTATCTGAGGACTTGCTCATTAGAGAAATCAGTGGTTATGACACACAGCAGGTCTTAAAAAGATAAACAGATAGCGTAGCATACATAAGCCCACCACACGATGCTTCTGGCTGCCGGACGACTGTAGACTCTGATACTGAATGTCTGTGTGAATGTTTGTTGTGTCGGACAGCCTGGTTGGCTTTGATCATATTTTTTCTGAAGTTCACAGCTGTGTCTGTATCCACAATTCTGCCCTTTTAAAGTAAGATGAACATCAAACAAATGACAGATAAAAAACAAACTTGTCCTTCTTTATAACAAATGGTCTCGCTTCTCAGCGTCCACCCACACGCAGCAGTTTCGCCTTTGTTTGTTCGTCCGTCTGATCCAAACTGATGTCAACGCACATGCAGCGTGTCTGATTCAAGTCTGGATGCCAAATAGACCTTTTAGTAAATTGACGGGGGAATATAAATACAGCTTTTCATGAAGTAAGATTACTGTAGATGTCATTCATTTACTTCAGGAGAGAGTCTAGCAGACCACAGTAATGAGTTTATTATTGTGCTGTTTGCCATCGTCAAATACGGTCCGATCTGACAGGTAAGACTAGAGGCCTAATTAAAGTTTCAAATACCAAAAGATTCATGCAAATGCGGTCAGAGGAGCACAAGTAAAACAGGTTTAAAAAGATCTACTTATCCAGTAAAACCATAAAAACAGAGACGTGACTGTAAACTGGGAATTAAAGTTGTGTCACAACATTTAATCTCTTTATAATTATCTGTGTCAGAATGTTCTCTTTGTGAACACTTCATACCCTCAGAGGGATTATAAGATCATCTATTTTGCCTGTTTCAAACACTCACGCATCTGCTTTTTGAATAAAAGGATTGCTGGGATAATGTTTCAACCTAGATGATGTTTATTCTAAATTCCCTAAAAAGTAAAAGACAGTTCTTGACTTGGTAACGCTGCTGAGAGCTCTGAAATATCTGAGAAGCAGAAGACCTCAAAATTCTCCATCAGTTCTCAGTATAATCTTACAGCTACCTGAGAGAAACAAATGAGATGTTACAGAGATCTCCTGTGAGGCTGTTCTTCTATTTTGGTCACTAAACGGTCCTTTGACTGCTCAATTTAACATCCTGGGAAAATGTGCTTGTCAAGACTTAATCAATCAATCACTGACAGAAACTAGCTCAATGTCATCTTTACTTTCCTCCAGACGGTACTAAATGTCGATTACAGAATGAGGGAGAAATAATTCACCTCTGGTGTAATAAACCACATTCATCCACAACAGCAGACAAAAATACCAACACGGTTAATATGAGAGAAAAATGACTGATCGCTCATTCACTGCAGCTGTACAGCGTTTGTGTTGTGTATTATGAAGTCTGCGACACATAAAGACTGTCACACTCTGTCTTTTCTAAAGCTGAGGTGCTTCAGAAATCAATAAACTGGCAACTATCTTTGTGGTTATTTGAGCATCTATCAAAACACAATAATGTTGCTTTTCTGCATGTTTTCTCGAAGTTACTTACAATGAAAGCTGGCAGATCAATGTTTTAAATGAGAAGACTAACAAATCTAATCCAATATGAAGCAATGAGACACAACTACACACTATACAAGAGTTTTGCACAAGCCATATTCCCACAGAAAAGCAGTACCTCAGACATTAAGCCATTTTTTAAGCCTTTGAGTCATTTCATTGGCAGGTTTTGTCGGTGGGCAGCGGTACACGGGGATAATTAACTCTGTTCTCTAACTGTGCTGCAATGACTAATATCTGTAAAATACCTTCTTTTTATGAGACCTGTTAGCGGCACACTGAGTTTACATAATTGTTAAAGAAATGTTAGTTACCACACATGCAAAGACTGCGAATATATTTCTTAGACTTACATGTATAATAACTCACGCAATTCAAATACCCGACTAACAGGGAATGTTCTCAAAACCTTGGCTAATGTTCTGTAAAAATGTTGTGACTCTGACAACATTATCAAAAACTTCTGCAGTAACAGTAGCAGAATTTTTTTTAATGTTAATATATATAATTTCTTACATTCTGAAGTAGTTAGTGGAATGTTACAGCATTAAAATAACGTTTAAACAACACTCCTATACGGTTAGCAATAACATTAATGCAACATTTAAAAATGCTCCCAGGATGTTCAAAACAACATTTTTGTTACTTAACAAAATTCGGTTAGCCGACTACTTTTGTTCATCGGCTGATAACTGCTGTTAATATATGTGTGTTTTGTTCTTTATGCACGAAACTGTCGGCCTTTAACTTTTCTTTGAGAGCAAACCGCTCATCATCTTGTGAAAGATGAGTTGAGGCCGGGGTCAGCGCAGACATTTAAAACGCTTGCAGATCTAAAATTGGTTTTTCGCATTCACTGAAAATAGATAACAGTTACGAACATGTCGAAGCGCTGAGAAATGACAAAACGCAATCTCGACAGGACTGAATTTGGTTAGAAAAGCAGAACAAATGGTTATCTATGAAATTATCCGGGCGACAAAGTGTTTTGTTCTGCTGAGTTAATTGGGTGTCATTCATCAACCGTGGACAAACAACTGCGCTGATATAACGAATGCATGGCAGTGCCAAAAGACGTACAAAGAGATTCACTCAAATTCACATTCACGAGCTGTGCCATACAACAAAAGTGCTTCCACAGAGCGGTTTTAACACCAAAGTGACATACTGGTGCATTTTGTAACCATTTGGCTAATGAGAACACAAAATCTGACATGACTGAAGACTAAGCACAGTATCCAATCAACATTAGAGCAACGTTATCCTTAACCTTCATACACGACAGGTATCCTAAAGCTTGCTAGCGGTGTTGAGCAATGTGTATGACATAGCAGAACATAGCTTATTGCTAATCATTATTAGACATTTTATTGCCTAGTAGATTATGTGAAATGAATTCTGACTGACTTGCTGCAAACTTCAAAGTGATCAATTTCAGTTATTGCATTACCACACTATTCGTGAACTTAAGCTTATAATAATGATTTATAATTTGAACTGTGTTCTCTGATAACCTGAGAAAAGTCTGTTTGGTTTTATTTTACTTTAATAAATATAAAACCAGTATTTAAAGTAACCTATTTTATGTTTCACACAGAGATGCAACACAGAGGCAAAGGCCATGGATTGCAGCATTCAAGAAATAAAATGGACACAAATAGAGCCAAAAAAATGCATCTCTTTCATGCTGAGCGTCCACAACATCCGTCAGTGGTGGACATCTACACCACATGATGATGACATCATCATACAGAAAATGTTGCTTTCATAAACCCAGCCAGAGAAAACGCTAAGCTAACTATTTGCTCTGGTAAGTGAATGCTTGTCTAGTTTGTTTAAATAACCCTTTGCTCTAATACACAGATCCATCATTTAAAACCCAAACGAGAGCCGCCGGTTGTGATGGTAAGCTAATTACTCTATGTGACCTGAACCGATGCCAAAAGCCAGTGTTTACTCTTTTATTGTACGTCTTTGTCAAATTCATTAAAACAAATGAGCCACCAGCCTCTTCGATAACAATGACTGATCAAATACATGAGGGGCTTGGCTGAAGTCCAAGTCAATTTGCATTTAAGACATCAAAAGGAAAAGGAAAATGATATCATTCAAATTACCTTCTCATTTATTCTCTCATTCATTTCATAAACACCTAAAACATCAGTCCAGGTCTTCACAGCTGAAGCCCTCCGACACAGCATGAGAAACAGAATTATAACCTCACTCTGTGAACACATTTAATGTACCTTGTACCCTCTGCAGGATTGCAAACAGCATCTCTTGAACCTGGCAAACATTGAGATGACTTTAAAGTAGCTAAACTCACCAAACTTGTTATCTCACTGAAGCGTCTGTTTCCACTGAATCAGGTTTGTAATTTGTATTCAGTGTGAATGTTTGCCTTGATCCAAACCCTCAGGTGACAGGAGTCAGGGTGGAAAATATTAGTTGGCGAGGTTCTGGTCTAGCTAACAGCAAACACAGAAACACGACAACCAAGCTAACAATGTAAGGTTGTAAGAACATTTCCCTAATTTCAATCAAGTAGCAAAATGTTAAACATGTTATTTTTAAGTTTTGGGAACATTCAAAACGCCTATTCATAAATGTTATTGCTGGGTCAAGGTCAATTGAACATTTTTTGATTCTGTAACATTTTACTAACTACAAAAAAAATGTCTCTGATATATAATACATGACGTTGAAAAAAAGTTTTACTCATGTTACTGCAAAAGTACTCATGTTTTACTGCCAAAGCTTTTGATAACGTTCAGCGCCCTTTTACAGAACATTCTGCCAACGTTCCCTGTTAGCTGGGTAGCCTGTACTCATAAAACATAGCAATTACCCAAGACTCTCTCAAGTAAAGCTCAGGGCTTTAGCCAAAGCTAACAACAGAAGATTAAAATCAATGTTTCTCCACACTCACAATTTGGCAGTTGAAGTAATAGACCGAGAGCCTGTGAATGAAACGCTTTCTGTGACTGTCCTGAGGCATCTCAGGGGCTGTTAGCACTGTTGTTCTTACTTGGCAGTTGGAAGTAGATGTCGTCTATCTCTTAGTAAACAGGCTGACAGAACTAATCAGGCTGTGTGGCTTCAAACTGCAGGGGAGATGTAGAGCGCAGACCAGACAGTGGGCTTGTAGCTGCATGTCAACCAGCTACAACTGTGTGGAAAATGCAAGCAGACCACCCTGTTGAAAAGACCAGCTTACACCAGCGTGAACTGCAGGCTGGTTTATGCTGATCAGTGATGATTTGGTGCATAGAAGTCTGGGAAACCAGCACGGTTTGTTTGTAAAGCTGGTTAACCAGGTCTTGTTAAGCCCAGTGAAGAAATACCACACCAGCAACTAAAACACAACATATGGTGCCTATCACAAGTAACCATAAGTTATTTTTAAACCCCTCCCCTTAATTCAGAAAGCAAAGGATAGAGCTCCAGTTGACTAGACAAGTTCAAAAAATAGTGTTTGATTCTTATTGGTATGTTTGAACTAATTTGCCACACATCCCACTGCATGAGAATCTGTTTGTGTGGTGTCAAGAAATGTGAGAGTTACTAGAACTCTGTAGATCAGATCAATGTCTTTGTAGGCTGCCAGCACACAGCTTATTCTCCACAGCAGGACCTGCTGTTAACAGCCCTTCAGAACTTTGCACACTTGTGTTCCTGAATAAGACCATAAGAAACATCACAGATGCGATCTCTTTAATAGCTCCATTGTTTACCCTAGACAACACTGAGTAAATGGAAAGCATACCGAAACTATCCCTCAGTGTTCAGACATTTCTCCTGAGACAACGACCCAGAATCTCACATAAGTCTTCTCTAGAGCTTCAGGAAATATCTCAACAAAGCCACAAAACAAGTCAGATTTGTCACGTCAAAATAAACTGTGTTTGAAACATTTTTAACTAAATGCATCTAAAACCTGATTATATTCCAGATGTACAATCTGCATTATTCTAATACAGTACTACCACACTACTGTCTCATTGTTTTTTTTCTCTTTTGCAATTTTGTAGAAACATCTGAGACAATGCTAGTAACTTATGTGATTAACATTGGAAAAATCCATCAATTCTCCAGCAACACTACAAAAGAAAACATGAAAAGACAAGAGATATGTTTTATATTTGCCCAATTATTCATCTTTATTATTATTATTTAACACCAGCTCTTCTATTTTTTATTACTCCTTTGTTTTCCTCACAATGCAAGTCGCTTTGACAAAAGCATCTGCTAAATAGCTGAATGTAAATGTGTCTGATATTTAAGCAGTGTCAACATATTTAATTCCGGGCACAATGTGATCTAGCATTCATTTTCCACAATGAGCTCTTTGCTAGTTAAACTCCCATGAGTGTTTAATCCCTGATATTCATACGAGACGTCCTGTCCACCCACACTGATGTTTAATGTGAGCTATAATCTAAAGAACAGTCACCTTGAACGGGAAAGTAAATACAGGATTGTGACAGACCAAACCAAACCTTCCATCAGTGTAAATTGCACGAAGGCGTTTTTTGAGTATTTGTGCCTCTCCTTCATGAAGTTTAAACCCCTCGTTCCAACATCCCGGGGGGATGCGGTTTCCTTCACTGCTCCTCCAGCTCACACACACTCCTCATTTTCCAGTTAAACAAACATTTAGAAACTCAGAAGCAATCATTTCAAAAAAGAACGGCAGGAAATCTTTGCAGGAACTTGACGTGAGCGAGAGGATCTCGTGTTCATTTCAACACGTGATTAAACAGAATACGGCCGGTTTCTCTTACACAGAGAGGTGGTGATTATGCGTAGATTTCCTCAGACAAAAACCGGTGAAAGCGTGTGTGTGTGTGTGTGTGTGTAGGTTGCAACGTAGGTGGACAGAGCAGAATTAAATGCCACCACCTGTAGAATCATTCTGCTCAGATTTGGAAAATGGTGGACAGTTGCTTTCTGAAACCTTGTATAATCATGATCTCTGCAGGAGCTCAAAGACTCATTTTCACACATCCACACGCTACAGCCACAGCAAATACTCACCATGGCTTCTGTTTGCCATTAAAGCACAATTGGTCTGCTTCTCTTTAAACAAAACCCTCATCTTCTAACCAAATGTGTCATTTTATTTTCTGTTTAGACATCTCCTCTGTGTGCAGAGTCAACATGGCAGAATTCTTCCGCACAAAACCAAAACAACCTTGCTGGGAGGCACACAGATGAACAGCGGTGTGTGTTTATGTGTGTGTGGCATGTGTTTTATGAGCTGTGGGTAAAACTACAACCAACTGAACAAGGGTCGTGTTTTTACACGAGCAACACGCGTCTGGCGCTCCCGGGCTGGGCAAAAAACAAAGAGCGTTCTAATGTATGCCGAGCCCTTGAGATACTCTGCTATTCATAGTCAATTCAGCCAAATGTCATGATGCAGGGTTACAAACAAGCCAGTGAGGTACAAATGTCTCGTGCCTTTGGGTTAGTCTGGGTGAAAATGTGTGCAAATACTGTTTATTGGGTCAAGAGTGTGTTTCCTGTGCCCTAAATGGTACACCGTGCTCTTGTTATTGTATACTACATACTTGGCCATCTAGTGTGCGGTATTTTAAAAGTGTGATATCATCTAAAATGGAGCATGCACATTTTTTCTTAAGTGTGATAAGCCCCTCCCCTTTCACTATGCATACTGTTAAGTAGGTAAAGACTCCAACACACTTCATTTTTCGTTTGAGCAAGTATGTACAGTAATATGTATACTTCTTGTATGTGTCTTACACTGTCCAATATGGACTATCTGCACTACTTACACTACTTATAGACTACAATATCCTGTAGACACATATATAAGCATGCAAAATGAAAGGCAACTACTAGAGTCAGTGGCAGTTCTTAGTTTTGGGCTATAGTTTTCTTGTTTAAAGTAAACACAAACACTTCTCTAAGCCACAGCAGAGACCAGCGTCAGATGTCTAAAGATACGACAAGGTGCCTTTGACATTTCTGGATAAGGACTGTGGATAAACCGTCCTCAGTTCATCACACAGTGGATGTGGAAGTATGTGCGTGACTAGACAAGCCTAAATGTCAAGGGTCTCCCATCAAAAGCCTTCTTTCCAGTTCAATCTGACTGGTCCCACTTGGAGCACAATTTCATTATCGCAGATGAGGGACAGTTTGGCAAGAGTTGATCATGCATATAGTTTAGCCCCGCCTCTCAAAGTTCTGCCCTGTGAACTCGCTATATAAAACACAACAATGCATTCTCTGTCCCAGAGAATGACACAACGCAACACAAAGCAAATCTGTGATGCTGGGATATTATGAATGGGCCACTTATGAATTTACATGGCATCCTGCAGTGTGACAGGGAGACGAACATTATTGGATTGCTCAGTGAACAATATGGCAGTTTCTGCTGGTGGGGGGGGATTGGCAAAGGGCAGCCCACTCATGTCTCAGACCTTTAGTCAGCTCAAAATAGCAACAGTAAAAAAAAGATTGCAGGAGGCAATTAATATGCCAGGCGCTAAACAAACATGTTGCAGTGGCTTGGAAATGTTGTGTTTAATATCCACAGTTGCGGAGACCAAACTCCTCAACAAGCTTTGCTCTATCAAACAAACAAGGGATCAATCGCACAATTACCCTTTAAAGGTCTTTATCTGACAGAGATTTCAGTTTAATTTACCTTCATCCCAGTGGAGTCCTCTCAAAGTTGTCAAAAATGGTTTGGGCAGTAACTTTTATATAACTTATATCATATACATTAGACCCTTATTCTTAATTGGCAGTGGAATGTGTTTAAAAGGTTACAGAAATTAAAAAAATGAATAAAATTCTTACAGAAAGCAACAACGTTAACATCTAAAAACTGGAAGTTGTAGACGTTCCTGGAATATACAAAAAGACATTTAATGTTTTTTCTTAACAAAAACGTTAAGAAAGCCTTAACTGTTAGTCAGGTCTCCCTTGTATTTGCAGTGTTTGTTTCATTAAAGGGTTTGTAGGGGGTTTGTAGGCATCCAGCGTGGTCTTCCGGAACAATGACGGGAGTGGAATACTGTAATTCCCAGCCCTGTACAAACAAACGTTATCATTATCATTAGCCTGTCGTGTCATAACTATCAGTCACGGCTATCAGGTGAATCTGAACTGGCAGGAGGCGGCTGACGTCGTTTCTAAATCTGACCCGGCTGCCCATGAGGGGCGGTCCAGAGCATTAATCATTTTCAGAGACTCTCGTACCTCCTCTGTCAGTGACACAGCAAAGACCATTAGGAGGGCGTGTTAATTGTTTGTCGAGATAGCTGAGGAGGCAACCAATAGAAATTTGCAGAGAAAACTGAGGGGAAGAACTCAGGTGACAAAAAATTAATAAATGTCACATAGTATTTGTCAACAGGACCTGAAATGAATAATGTGTTTAAACACAATCGTATGTTTATAGGCAATTAAATTGTTGTTCCTCTTTTGGTTACTGTTTGCAGACATTAAATTGTCAGTATATTTTATGGGCTGAATCAAGGTAAATGGTGATGGACTGCACGCAATGATACGCCGGTCGTCAGATGTTATGAAATGAGTGCAGAAAATCGCAAAAAAAAACTATGAGAACTGATGCTATAAAAACAAGTTAAACTTACACTGACACAGTGAAAGATTCTGCAAACACAAAAATGATTGCAAAAATACAAAAGACTGTTCATTGAATTTGGACCTTAATGTAGTTATAATAACTGTACACTAACAAAATAACTGGTCCCACATAATTAGTCTGTAATCTGTGCAGTGTCTGGTTGGACAGACATAAGGCCGTTTTCTTCTGAAATGCTCTTAAATCACAGAACCATGTAAAAAACAGTTTCAACAGCCGAAATGTTCTGTTCTACCCTGAGGGTTTTTCTGTCCTGCCACCCTCTACGATTTCAGCAGACCTATTCACACGATGATAGGGCCCTGCTCTTAAATACCTCATTTAAAAATGTAAATGCACTGTAATCTAATGCAATGCAATGTCTCTATTTGACCCACATATTATGTGTGTGTGTCCTTCTCAATGTGTCATTCCATTGGTGCTTAATTAATCACAGCTCTGCTTTAATGAAAATAAACCAAACGCAAGGTCAGCCAACCGCTCGGGAATCGAGACGTTTTTCCTTAAATATCCTTGATGGACTGTGAGTGTGAACTTACAAATGACAGAAAACATGCCGTGATCATTAAAAACCGATGCAGTTTCGGTTAGCTAGCATTTGTTTTAGGCTCAGAGTTGTTTAAGTGTAGCTCATGTCGTGTTGTTATGAAGCCTCTTGGGTTATTAATGGAAAACACAGAAATCACTTTTACTTACACACATCACTGACTGACACATTAACAATGAATGTAATGATAAACAATTCACATGCTTCTATTGTTAGGGGACAAATGAGCAACTGCACCGCCCCCCCGCCCCACTGTGACGGCCCCTAACAGCTCACAATATAGGGTAAGAATGTTTCCACAACCAAAGTAACAATAACATTAAAAATGGCATTTAAAAGTTCTAGAAACATTCAGAATGTCCAGTTTTTTAGATGCTTGGTTATACGAACGTTATTTAAATAGTTTTTAATCAGTAACATATTTTCACATATTTTCTAACTGTTCCATTAACCACTTACCAATAACGTTTTGGATTTATAATAAATAATGTTTAAAAAAATTACTTTGATAGAACATTTCCTGTTAGCGGGGGTACTCAAATGAGTCTAGGCCCGGTGTTTACGCTGTTTTGGAAGGTAAAATCAGCTTACAGACAGGTTACTTATAGCCGTCTCTGAAAATAAAGCTTGAAAGCAGGAAAAAATACTTTAACATCCAAAAGTGACATACTTCAGCTTTAAAAAAAGCTGCTTGTCTGTGGCCTCAACATACAATCATCCGCCTTTTACTTTCACTTCCAAGTGTTTCACGAAGCACTCTCACCAAATAAAACGCTCCCCTCAGATTTTAAAACGTATACATCTGCTGGCTGCAGGTCAGTTTTTAGTTCTTAGCTTTTTATAGAGGCAGAAGAGGACTTGAAAATGTCACAAGTCCAATTTCAGTTTGACCTGTAGAAGATGTAGATGCACAAACCTCAACCACCAGTCCAACCGTTCAGATAATATTTCCCTTTATTCAATCACTTCTTTTGTTCTCTTTTCTTAATTAGATCTGTACAGACAAGCCTCAAGACCTTGTGCTGTGTTAAAAGGTCCGATTGACGGCCCATTACGTATGCAGCAGTTAATGGGTCAGATCGTAGCCAGGAAACAAACAAGCGAATGCACAACATAATGATCTTCCAGTAAGGCCAGTCATACTGTACATAACCTCTGCTTAAGAGCCCTGCTATTTATTTATCACAAACACAACTATTTGTATTCACATCTAGCTGAACCCTGAAGCCCTTCACATTATACAGCCCTCTGCAGAAACTTTAGTCTTTATTTCAGCCCAATAGCGTGTGCCAGCAAGATAAGAGCGTCTGAGCCAAGACTGAAGATCTCCATCAAGATGGAAGCCTCTGTTCAAAGCAAACACAGCTAACAGGAACATTCTCAGAACACGCAACGTTCTACAAGCATTCTCCTCAAACAACTCATGCAGTAACGTTAGCAGAATGTTTTATTAATATTAAATATCGTACATCAAAAACATTGGTCTTAAGTGGTTAGTGGAACATCTGAAAACATTACAGAATTAAAAAATTATGTTCTTATAACCAAGCAATAATGTCGATGGGTACAAAACACTGGACGTTTTAAACATTCCCAGACTTTAAAAAATAACATTTTTAATGTTTTTGTAACGTTAGGAAAATGTTACAAAGTAACAATACTGAACACTTTCATTGTCCCTGGACTCTTTAACTTATTTCATCTTTATTGGATAATTATATTTAGGACAAGCTGTGATGCAAATAATGCAATCATCCTTCATTTGATAATTATAACTTCTGCTGTCTCCAAACAGTATCACAGATTATTTATTCTTAAATTTGCATATCAGATGTTTTCACCCGACTGTCTCCGGTTGATTAAAAATCACACTGCTCAGTTGTTTGTCTGAGAATAATCACTTACGCCCCACGTCCCATTAAAACCACAACTCCAAAACTGACACCCCCACCATGCCGGGAGACCGCCGGACACTGTGAGCCACTTTCACAGACTCAGTTTGAGGATTAAAGCCTTTACCCATGTCGCTTTTCACCACAATCAGCCATTTCTCATAACACTTATCTAAACTCCTTCACTCATGCTATTCAAAGGAGGGAACAGATTTCACTCAGCTAAAACTATTTCTGGGTTTAAAACATTTTATTACTTTCTCAAACAAAAGAACTATTTTAACCAGGGTGGGAAATTAACCTCTAATGATGATCCAGCTATCGATTTTGGGAAAAGATTTTTTCCCTAATGTTTTCATTCAGTAACAAAAACTACAAAACTACAAAAGTAACTTTGAAAGTTATAAGAACATTCAAAACATCCAGCTTAAAGTAAAAATAATGTTTCTTATATACAGTATAACATAAAAAAAGTTCTAATGTAACTAGAAGAATGTTTTGAGAACTTTAACAGAACATAAGCCAACATTATGAAGACAGCAGACAATTAAAAACATATTTCAACTAAAAAGCGACTTTTGGTTTGTAGAATGTAATGTTTAAAGATGACTCACAAAAACTACCAGGACTGAATGTTTTTTAGTTCTGCGTTCACTTAATGCAGAGTTCAGCCTGCATCATGGCTGCTAGGCAAAAAATGTTAATTTCCCACCCTGATTGTACCTTATTGTCAAAGAAGAACTGCCTACATTTCTCACAACAGATGGCTGCTGGCATTACGCAATCACAGGCGACTCAAGAACAGCGTCATCTGAGATTTGAATTGAATATTGATTGCTTTTCTTTGCACTGAGGATTACAGTAATGCTGTCGAAGATGTTACAGCTGAGATTGACTTGTCGCAGCCATTATGCTTTATCTCTTTGTGTGGCTAATCTGAGGGTGATGTCTGTCAGGGGGCACTGATTTGGAAAGCCTCTTTTCTGTCAGCGGCATCAGGACCGATTAGCATCAGCCTTTGGCACTCGTGGAGGGTTCCTTGCCCCTCACCGTCCCTATCAATCACATCTTGCTGTCGGACACGAGCCGCACTGACGGCTGTCCTTGTGGAGGAGCGAGAGGAGACTGTGGGTTCCGGCGTGCTCTGCAGAATCTTAGATAACCCTGTGAGAACATCCGCAGCTAACAGGGAACGTTCTCAGGACGTTGGCTAACATTCTAAGTTCTCTCAAAGTTATCGAATGCATAACATTATAACCAAGCAAAAACACCCAAAAACTGGACGTTTTGAACGTTTCTAGAACATTTAAAATACATTTTTACATATTTGTTACTTAATGGAAACGTTCTTACAGGTTTGTCAGCTGGGTCTGTCCATCAGGGCCTGGTTTCAGAGTCAGCCTGGAGACTAATGTATCCCTGGACACATGAAAGCCTGTTTTTGTATAAGAAAAACAAAGAGAAGCAAAAACACTAAAACAGATTCTGCCAAACTCAGCTCTCAACAGAAAACTGTAGAGGTTCATTTCAGCTCAGGAGACGTAACAGAGATCTCAAGTATGTTACGTTACACTTGCATTTAGAGATAAAACGTAACGTAATGTAATGAAAGTCAATGGCAGTATGTGGGTGGGCAAAAATAAGTACTTTTAAACCACTAACTTACATCAGTTACAGAGACAAGACGTAATGGCCTCAGGGTATGTCCCTTAAAGACATGTTCAGATGTTTTGTGCTGCTTCCTTGTTTGAATCAATACCGCTGACATTGTTTACAGTAACCTGTGTCTGCCACAAGAGGTTACAAGGGTGACAGAAAACAATGTATTAATGGCACAGCGCTTTCATGAGCTAAATAAAGTGGTATAGAAGAGTAGAAAATGTGTAATGGGTTTCTGTGTGCCTTTATTGGAAGAAGCGCCAGAAAAATCAGATAATCAGAGTTTACCAGACTGAGAAAGAGTTTTCCAGTGTTGTTATTGAACAGACTGTGTGTGGTCTGTGGGCATGTCGTCTGAAACCGAGACTATACACACACATACATATACACACACACACACACACACACACACACACACTGGTGCACACACCACACGTCCACACTGTGGGCCGCAAATCTCTGTTGCTCTCTACTACATTCATTATAGCATCTATTGTAAACTTTAATGCTAATGCATGTTTCCTTTTGGACCTTACAGAATAATTATCCTACACTGCCCAGAGAAAAAGTTAACTTCTCACTGGTTGATGTTTCATAGCTCAGGAGAACTGATGGAGATCTTCTCAGCTGCGTTTCATTTAGGTATCAACTTGGTCTTATATGTTTCCCCTAAAATTGCTTGGGAGAAACAAAAAAAGAAACAAGCGAGACAAGTGTTGAAATGGGTTTGGAGATTATGGAGCTGTAAAATTAATGTAGACATTGTGGACAATTCTTCTGAAATTCTAATAAAGACATTTGTGGGTCTCATCTGTGATGTTTCTTTCCAATGTGTCCTTACATTTAATGTAATGTGATGTTTTTATCACTGTGGGTTGCTTAGGAACCAAATCCACGATGCTTCTATCCATAATCCATATGGAAAGATAAAAAGAGCTTGATATCTCAGAATATTGTTGACTTTATGGTGTCATAAATAAACAACACAATGACATTTAAAGAGGACGGGCATATAGAATTATAGTTGAGGGGCAGAGATAACACGTATGGTAGTTTGGATACAACATCACAGTCATTATAAATAACATATAGTGAAATTTAACAATTCAGCTTCTTGGATACAAAACAAACCTCATTTAATCTCAGTTATCAAACTGATCTGCAAAGGCGAAACCCAGTCTGAGCTCTGTAAACAATCTATGATCTATCATGCGTTTTTTCAGCCTATTTTAAGCCAGTTTCAGTGTTGGCATAGTCATGGTTCCTGCCGTAGCAGGGCAGCAGTGAGTAGACGCTCATCAGCAAACATTTCATCAATGCCCTTTGAAGAGTTCACACTCACTCCAGAGAGCTTCTAATAACATGATTATGGTAATTAACCGAGATATGCTGTACCAGAATAAATCTTGCCCTGAGAATAATTCACGGGCAGATGTTAATAAATCCACCATACACTCCAGATTCACTCCACTGGGACTAAAACAGTGATCCTTCGGTGACCCCGCAGAAAGATGTATGGCAGCCCTTGAATGTAAATCAGGGTATATTTTTATGCCACGTTTTTGTCTGATGATATTATGAGTCTATATTCATCAGATCCATTAATGACAAGCTCTTTATTGAGCTTCTAGTGGCCTCCAGTCTTTTCTCCTGGGGCTAAATATCCCAGTCTGTCTATTAGTGATATGAAACAAGGTCTTAGAAGGTCTATGAGTACAGCACTGGAAAATGGAGGGGCTAGCTTCACTAAAAATCATGATTAAGACAGAGATCTGTAGGTGTCTGTTCTGAAAGCAACACCCCAGCTGCCTCACAGTTGGGGTGATCTGATTGCCACAGCTGTTCGTTATTGAACGCTCTCCATTTCTTTTATGCCGTTTTTCATGCTAATCTGCATGCAGAGAATAAAAATAACATGGGCCGCTCTGAATGATTCTCGAATATGGAATAATCTGAATCTTAAGTGATTTCTGAAGTGATTCTTGCTAATTCTGAGATCTTGATACGCTTCTGTGGTTATGATCACACTGTGAATAAAGCCACTTTGACGGATGGGTTCAAATGGAAACGGCTCTCTGAAAGACAGAATAGGAATTATGTTTCATGTTTTGAAGGAACACAGTGGGATAAAGAAAGATTATTACCTGAAAGAAAGCAAAGCAAAGCGTTTTGAGCTGCTGTGAGATCTACAGTAGGCGTGTTATTGACCGTGACGGCGGGAAGCATCCTTAGAAGGTGTTGGTTCTCCACAGGTGAGAAGAAAGGTCACGCTCCTTTTCCTCATGTTCTGGATGCGCTTGACCAAACGGCACTATTGCACTATGACTGCTTTCACTTTTGGCAGCTCTGAAGTCCTTCTAAGTCAACATGGAACGCCTAAATATGACCTGCCACACCATTCTGCCAAATATCCATTTTTCCTACATTAATTAGTCTCTATACTATTACACAATGCACTAGTCAGGGCAGACGTCAGGATGGGACAACCAGGGCCCTCTTGAAACATCTTTAAACTGCTGGGTGTACAGGGTCGAGGTTCACCCTTCATTTTGTCCTGGGCCCCATGAATGTTTGTGTTTAGTGAAAAAAATCAGTTCAATTTTACTGCATTTTGTTGGGAAAAATTTACAGGAAACAGGTTTATCAGACTTTTGTGTTTTGGGAGTGTTTACACTGTTGTTTTTGAGCTCTGGTAACTAGCTCAGTAAAGAACCGCTACAGAAAAACTTTGACTCCCAAGCTAATTTCTGGAAAATGTCCAAATTCAAAAGTTGTTAAGTAAACAGAGCGATTTACAAGATTTATGATGGGAAGTCGTCTCACTTTTCCCAGAAACTTTATGATAAGACATGGCAGACATGCTTTTTATACAATTCATAATCATTAAAAATCCCTACTAGTTAGAGCTTAATATTGTAAGATTGTTAAACAAACATCAGCAACGTCTTTAAATGGCAGTCAGAGACATTTCTTAAACCTTTACAAAAGACCTGGTCAGCCATTAAAAATCAACAGTCCTATAAATGCAAAGCCCAACCTAATAACATTACAGCAGTTTTTTTGACTGAACATTCTTACAGGCTAAAATAGTTGGCTGGAACATAGTTAGCTTGTTCATCTTTTGGTGACTTTTGGTGTTGTCACCATCTGAGTAGCACATGCTAATTGAAAACACTTGCCTCAAACAGGAAGACAGAAAAAGTGCTCTGGTTCTTCTTGGGGTAAACTTTGCACATCTGTGTTAGAAATCTAGCATTATCACACAGTAACATTCTGACAGACCGCTCTCACGGGAATCTGTTTTGCACCATCTTAAAATGATTCTGGCTACACTTTTCTAAAGGAGGAAAAAGCAGCTGTTTGTGGCACTACAGTCTTCAGCAGAAGCTGGAGGTCTGAATCAATCCTTCTATTTGTGGCTCACTTTGACCCGAGGGCATCGGGCCATTGATGCCCGGCCAAACCGTGGGTCCAAGTAGATCAATACTTAAACATGTTCCTTATATCTGCCATAAATGTTGGCACACAAATCGGTTGTTAATTAAGACAAATCGATTTGCACTTCATTGAAAAAACAAATCGCTGCTAAGTTAAAATGGGAAATCAGATATTGGGTGACGTCCCAGTGTGTTCTGAGACGTCCACTCAGAAGTCTTTCTGCAAGGGATGCAAGAAGCAGCGCATGCGATTTCAGAATAAACTACTGTAAACAGGCACACTTCACAGCTAACAGGTGATGTTCTCAAAGTGTTGGCTAATGTTCTCTCAAAGTTATCAAAAATCTTTTTCCATTAGCAGTACTGTTAATGGAATGTACTGTAAAACTATATAAAAACCATATATCATACATATAAAATTAAATTATTTAGTGTATCACTTTAAAAAGTTATAGAATTAAAAAGCATGCAGGAAGCAGTAATGCAAAAAAACTGGAAAAAAGTTAATGCTAAAAACTGGATGTTTTAAATGTTCCTAAAACTTTCAAAATGGAAACATTACAGAAGCATTCTTACAACCTAAAATTGTTCGCTGGGTTATCGTTACAGGGGTCACAGTATGTCTGAGCCTTTGGCTGTTTCTTACATCATTTATAGATCACTTACGATAGCCAGAGACCATCTGCAATGTCAGATGTCAGTTCAGCTGTGCAGCGCTCTGGATGCAAACTGCTGCACGTCATGTCAATGAACGGTTGCACTCAATTTAACATAATTATAGGACGCAGCGTCACGGCACTGCTGACCTACACAAAGGACTAAGTGTTGCATACTGGCGTGGGCTAGTGTTTATTGATCTGAGTCAATGATGCTCACTGAGTGAGAACAATAAAGGGCCGGGAGATTGACACTATAATGCAAAAATACAGTTACCAACAGCGATTTCTGGGCTAAGCCTAACAGCGTTGAGAGCCTGGTCTAGCCAGTGTTCTTTAAAAAGAAACACGAGATGGACACAGAGAAAGGTGTGAAACAGATACGCAGTGGTGGGGTTTCTGTAAGTAATGGTGCTAATGGCTGCTGTTGTTCGGTCGCGTTAGCGTATCGATGGATTGACATGCAGATCGCTTGCAGAAAAATGTATTTGTCCCTTCAATGGAATGTGTTGTTTGTTTCTGTAGCTCGATGGGTAGAGTGCAAAAGCTGTGGGGTCGACAACAAATGTATGCTGCACCTTAAATGGTTAATTTAATTGATTTTTAAATTTAATTTATTTCATGCTTAAGGGTTGCATTCAATCAAAGCATCTGTATGTACAGTATGTACATTTATGCATGTGTTGCAATATTGCATTGGCACAAATGCAATGCTCCAAAAATACTATTCTGGACTGACTGACAACACACAACCCCTAAAAGCACATGCAGAGAAAAAGGCTTTCTTGTTAATCTATCAAAGCTTTTAATTAATTCAAGACTTAATTTCCAAATCACATTTTGAAAATCAGGGCTTAAAAGCAGCTTCACAACATGAAGAGCGAACGCTTACTGGAGCCAATGGCTAAATCTAAAACATCAAAACAACAGACTCCGCCCTCTTTAATGGAGGTCAGTGGAACGGAGCCAGAGTTATGTGACTCCATCTGACTACAGACAGCGTAGCTCACGGGCCCTGACTGCGACAACATCCTCGCCCATATGGTCACCAAAAATATACTGCACACATAAAACGACAGAGATTTGAGTCGGCTATTTCATTGTTACATTTTGCAGAAGCATTATAAGAAAAAGAGTGTGTGTACTTTACTTTTCCATGAAAAAAGCATTTGGAACGCATAAGGGTTATTTTTAAACACAAAGGTTACGTTTTTGGAAAGGAAACCGATGAACAAGCATAAACGGGAAGAATTTGACATTGTCATCATGTAATTTGTTCTTGATGTGACTAATGAATTTCATGCCACTTACAGTTTACCTGACGGATGACTTTGGGTCAGAACACTTTTAATGAATTATTATCTCATCGAGGAATAAACAGCTGTACGTGTCGTACGGCACCTGCGCTCTGTTACGGTTAGAATGAATGACAACATTTAATGAACAAACCTTTGTGCCGTGAACAATATCACATTTGGATTCATTCATGAAGGATTTGTTATCCAAAGACGCTTGAGTTACAGTTATTAACAGAAGCTGTGTTTTCTGTACTGATCTGGGCAGAACCCGATATTTGTAATTATTACTGAGGTTCTGTGGATATAAAAAATTCTCTGCATTAATTTTATACTATTTGTTACATTCTAAGGAATTTAAGCAGTACTGTAATTCTATGCAATACATTGGTGAAAAGCTTTAAATCCATAATCATGCGTCAGGAAAAGAAACAAGAATACAGTTACAGTATTTAGCGAAGGTCAAAATAAATCAGACAAACTGAGAGACAAAATACTGTAATCCCAGTATTTCTCTACAAAGGGTTGGATTTCTCATTTAACCAAAAAACTGTTCATAAATTATTTAGAATTGAGGATTAACAGTAAAGTTTGATTTGGACAGAATCACAATGTAAAACACAAATTTATCTGACCGACTCAGGGAAAACTTACAACAACCTGTGTGAATGTTTTTAGATGTTTTAGATGTAGAAGTTTCTCTGTCTGAAAACCTGTTTGCTCTACACTGTGATGTTTAAATTAAGTCCAAATGCAGCACCAGGCTGCATGTAACCGCATGAGATGCGTTCAGCTGTAATGGAGCACTCGCATGGGATGCGTTTTTGTGCTCGAAACAGCTTGATGGTGCACAAGCACCTAAACTGAAAAAATACCAAAAACAGCTTTAAAATGTGGTTACGTGAATCAACGGCAAGACATGATAGTAGCTAAACTTAAAAGTAATACTGAAATAGTGCGTAGTTGAATTTTGAAACCTAAAAACTGGGTCACAGACCAAACAAATTTGAGAACCCGCTGTTTTTAAAGATGATGCATAAACCTGTTTCACAGCCCCCTCACTGGACCCGTTACGTCCCGCTTCTTTTGGGTTTTATACGCAGTCATGTTAGAAAAGGCCAGAGCAGGCACCGGGCCCGGTCTGGACGTCTCTATCATCAGAGACACGTGCAGAACGTCTGGGATCGTGTGACGACGCTGTGCTGGAGAACCGAGATATGAACACTTCCCTGGGTATGAAGATGAATCATCTACAAATGACTTCACCTCACAGAATAACACTGCCAATCGCCTGAGCAGAAACCTGTACCAGCCTCATTCACAACAGCATAACACCACCCTCAGCAGTAAACAGCAGATATTTGGGATGGGGGGCCGGGGAACAACAGGGTGTCCACTCGTTTAAAACTATTGTGGAATGTCTTCTCCTGTCTGCGAAACACCTGACATGATGTTATCTGCCTTTAAGTACAGCGTCTCCCCAGGATGTTTTTCTCAGAATCAAGCCTTAGTTGCCATGGAAACCCAGCAAACCGTCATTGCCCAAAAAGTGGCATGACGCAAAGGCAATTTTGCTGTGTTTACCCTTGGCTTGCGAAACCAAGGACAATATAACACATTAAAGTGATGGCTCACAAATCAGAGCAAAAAAGATAAATAAACAATAGATTGTGTGGTATAGCATCACACAGACGCTCTCCGGGGTCCAGGCAATAGAACAAGCTCATTTTTATGTCTGTTTTATTTTATAGTCTTTTTATATTGTTCAAATGTATTTTGTAGCTTAAGTAATGACAGAGTATCTGCTTTATCATACAGAACGACCAGATGGCGACTAGAATTGCAGAACAAGATGCACTTGTGGTTTGAGTGACATGCAGCATGTGGAAGGATAATGCAAAAATGAAATTGCGTCATGACCCGCATTTGATTGCACCCATGCTGTATGACCTTTCCAAAAATGCATGTCTGATCGCAACACTTCCAAATCAATTACTCTGGAGAATACCAGGAGAGAGCTATGTGTGTCTTCTGCCAGAAGAACTGATGGACCTGATGTTCTCCACCCTGAAGATCATCAGGTCAGGGATTTTGAAGGATGCTGAGGAACAGAGAGCCACTTCACCCTGAAACCAGCTTAGAAGAGGCTGTAATGAAAGCGCTGTGAGCTGCCTGTTAATGAGACCTGCATGCCTTCAGTTTGAGCTTTAACTACAACAATTCACACAGCACACTGGGGGTTAAATCTTGAGACATACTGGCCAACGAAGCAGCAATTCACTAGATAACTCAAGAAGTGACATGTCATTTCACAAGAAGGAAATTGCATCACAACAGGAAAACACTCCAACACGTTTAGCCAGCAACACAATGTTCTATTTGTTCCCGGAGTGGATGGAGCAAATTCTGTCCGGCTTCCATAAAGTAAACTTCTTCTGAAAGTGGAGCGATGACGTTTTTCACAGACGTGGAACGACACAAATCATCACAAGGGCTTTACAGCTAAAGAGTAAAGAGCTTTTCAAATCGAGTTTGTAAGGTTATTGCATTTAACTAAAACTAAAAATGTTTTTGTTAACTGGAATCAAATAAACTACAGACATAAATATTATTTTAAAAATGTAACCCACATAAAATTTAGAGATGTGGCTTTAGTCATTAACAAGTTCAAGCTATTTTGAGCATTACTTAAGAAAGATTAACTAAAATAAAAATAATTCAAGTTATATAATAATATTAAAAATATATAAATAATACAATTACAAAAGCACAAAACAAAACTGCTAACTAAAATTAACAAGAAACTTTATAAAAATCAGATTAAAAATCTGGTTCAAAACATGAATAAAACTACAATCAAACCAAACACAAAACTATAATAACTGCTTGTTTGTTTCATGGACATGCCGTGTTGAAAACAAACTGCTTGTTCTTCAATGTACTAAAAGTACAACCTGTCGTTCCCTCTGGAAACAGGAGCAAAGGTTACATTTACAACTTCTTGTCGACTGATTCATTCCACCACAGTTAGTCTAATTAAAATGTCAGACAGGGAATTATGCCGTGTAATGGGACCTCATTGTGGATAAGTAGCCCTGCAGCCAGCCGAGAACATACAGCGACTTACAACACGTCTACAACAGCAATCAGAACAATTACAGTATAATGAAAACAAGCGCTTTCTGTATAATTAAAATATATTTTAGAGCATTGTAGTCTGCCTACTGTATGAATCTAATAGTATTTAATATAAACCAATTACAAAAACCTGGGGATTCAACGGAATATCATTACAAAATGATAGCATAATTTCCTGTCCTTATGTTGTTCCAAACCAGTATGATTTTTTGTGGAAAAAGATGATCTTGTATGACCATAATTTTGCATATGAGGAAACAAAATAGAGACTGGTGCTGTAATATTCCAAAATGACAAAAAAAGTCACTATAAAATCTTGTCACAGCGGTTTATACCTTAAGCTTTAACAGGATATGTGTAATCCTCTAAAGCTATCTGACGGCTGGAAATGAGAAACAGACTAAAACATAAAAAAATGAGCCTTGAGTTCATTCTACAGCTGCGTTCTGTAACTTTTTGCCTCTCTATCGCCATCACTGTCAGAAACTTAAAACTGCAGGTACAGGCAGGTAACTGCTGTGGGCTACAAATGCTTCTTCATTCAACACACGCATGCTAGCAGCCCGGTCCACGTTTTTATTTCATCATTAATTTATCATGCAAATGAATGAAGTCAAAGTGCCATTTCCTGAAAAATCTGACCTGACAGCTTAAATTATAAATCATTATTAAATTACTGTTGCAAATCAGGGTTAAATCTGTCATGTACTTTCTTAATAACAAAGTTTTGGTCATTTTTAAGCAAAAATAAAAGTTACAATTGCAGCTTTAGATTTTTAACACAAAGCTACTGTTTGGCATAAAAGGTCCTGGAATATAACATTTTATTAGTGTGATAATCTTTTTAATAGATCTTTTTTTTTGTCATTTTGGACTTTTGGTGAAACTAGTTTACTTTCATCACATATAAAAAGTGTTCAGGATATTCACAGAAAAAAATCCTTCAGGTTTGGAACTGCAAAGATTGAAAT
>JBAJNP010000240.1:54560-115597 GCA_036877545.1 Yasuhikotakia modesta | reverse complement strand
AATAAGCCCCAGCATTCCAGCCTGAGCCGTTTTCAGGCACTCATTTTTAAAACATAAATTTAAATGCTTTAGAGTGGTTCAAAATGTCTGGAACTTTTCCTATATTCTTTTAGGTGGGTGATTTTGACTTTGATTTTGACTCTAGGTCCCCTTTAAGGCTCTTTTGGATCACAAAGTGGTGCTAGGGTAGACCCAGCGTCTCCATAGCCCCTTTATGGCTGATCATAAATAGGGATCGTTTAGACACACTCCCCAGCTTTAAAAGAATTCCATTAGGCATACCTGAGATCTTTGGGTAGGGAACATTTGCAGGTGAGCAAGATGTTTGACAAAGCCCTCAGTGAAGACCCCTCATATCTAAGTCATATCAATAAATAAGCTGCCCTAAATGTATATATGTATATTCTTATGTTGCATGTCTGTATACCTTTCATGTACCTTTTCATGTACTTTTCATGTTCCTGTTTCATTTTCCCTTTTTCGCTTAAATCATGCAATCATAGAATAATTATGGTGTATGTATGCTTAACCCCATCATGTTTAGTCTTAAAATGATGGTCTTCAGCATTCCTGTTCATTGGTGTATGCCACAATATCCTAGCTGGCATCTACATCTTTGAACAATAACCTGCACATTAATGACTCAAACTTTGCAAGCCCCATTCATGATGCAAATAAGGTGTCGTGTTGAAACCAAGGAATCGTTCCTCCTCCACCCGCACACCTTAAGATTGGATAACCAAAGGCCGGGAGTGGGGTACCCCACAGGTTAAGAACGGCTGTTATCCAGATCTTCTTTGCCCAATGAGTAGCCCAAGGAGTAAGCCAAGCAGTAAGTCATCTCACCGGGGAGATGGCAACCGTGCTCGCACTCAACGCAAAGGATTCTTATCAACTCAGTCAGAGTCTGCAACTTTCTTCGTGTTGCAACTCTTTGGGACAACGCTGCCTCACGGACTTCATCATCCTTAATGGACCACTCAACTATCCTTTACCCGTGCATCTGGAACTTTGCATCGCTACACAAAGTGCCAGTGCAAGTATCCGCTTACATTGATGCATAAGATATAGAACCCCTTTTAATTAAGGTGACTTAAGCGATAGTTGATGGTCTGTGCAGATGTGTTAAGTTGATTGCATATTCCTCTATCTCTTTGTGTTTGTTAAATGTGTTATTCGTTTATCATTAGTTTGTCTGTGTAGTGTAGTTAATGTTTTTGTATCCGAAACGTTTTCCGTGCCCTTTACGCGATTGTTTCTGTGTTTAACTGCTCATAGACTAACGTCACTTAAACTTGCCGATCTTTTTACATGCTCTGAAGTAGCACGTACATCAGTAAGAAGTTTATTTTCTAAAGGCCACAGGAACTAATATTTTTAAAGTATAATTAATCATCTTTCAGTGGACGAATGTATTGATTAATTATTACGGTTAATTTTGCTTAGTCAGATAGAACATCTATACATGTACATACTACGTAATTCGTATAATTGATTACCGTTAATTATACTTATTATTCCCTTTGAGCTAAAGCTCATATTCCCTCGTTTCAGCGGAAGATAGTGTTTTAAACAACGCTTTCTAAACCGGCTGACATGCTACATGATCCTTATACCTGCATTCTTATCTGCATTCTAGAAGTGAACTGAGAACAGCCGCTCCCTGTGGCAGCATTATGCGAGTTTTCAACATACACTGGCTGCAACACCAAGCTAATTGGCAATAGAGTGGGGGGCACAGAGGACGGGGAGAAGAAAACAGCTCTTTTGGTGATAAAGTTTGTGATTTTACTGTATTTACACAAATAATAAACACAACAGCAGATGGTATGAGAGAAAAACAATGGAGCTTGGAGGTCTGATTGATCCCATCAGGAGCTCTGCCTGGGGAAGAAGAACCATGGCCTGAACAGGGAGCCGAAGTTAAGTGAGCCTTTCCACCACATCTGTTGAACTAAGGTCTCTGAGGGCGAAGCAGCTCGGCTTTGCAGGTTCTTTCATTGGTGTAGAGCCAACAACCTGTCCCTGAATGTGGATTAAACTAAAGACTAACTATAGAGATGGTTATTGACTTCAGAAGAGCACAGAAGGACCACTCTCCGTTGAACATCAGCGGCTCCCCTGTGGAGATCGTAAAGAGCACCAAGTTTCTTGGAGTTCACCTGATGGAGAACCTCTCCTGGTCGCTCAACACCAGTTCCACAGTAAAAAAAAACTTGCCTGTACTTTTTGAGCTCATCTCCCACTCCTCATCCTCACAGTGTTCTACAGAGGGACAAATGACAGCATCCTTAGCAGCTGCATCACTGCCTGGTGTGGGAACTGCACCATTTCAGACCGCAAGACCCTGCAGTGGATAGTGAGAACAGCTGAAAATATCATTGAGGTCTCTCTCCCCTCCGTCATGGACATGTATACATCATGCTGCATCCGTAAGACCCCGCACACCCCTCACACACACTTTCACCCTCCTGCCATCAGGTAAACGCTACCTAAGCATCCCTCACGATCCCTCACGCCAAGACTTTGTAACAGTTTTTTCCCCCATGCCATCAAGTTGTTAAATAACCCATTGTAAAATACTTCAACACATTACGTTGTTTCATTTCACTATGTACTTGTATATAGCTGAAATGACAATAAACTCCCCTTGACTTTGGTCTCTGAACTGCGCTTGGGAGAGATATTGGGAATGCACCATGGACCACCAAGTGAAGCACCTAAGTAGGAAAAGGCTCATGATTCGAACGTTTCTCTGAGCCTCAGAGAAATTAACAACTCTTCATGGCATCCCCAAAGAGCCTGGATTTATGTAATTTATATTGTGTAGAGAAATGTATAGGATGTAGAGAAACAGGTGAAACAGAGCCAGGTGGAGCAGAAAGGTAAAGGGCACGGAAAAGGTGACATGTTGCGAAATTTCTGACCGGTTCAAGGCTTCAAATGCAGGTCAGTTTCATCTAGCTATTCTTTATTGAAGCAAATATTGCACTTTGCCTAGTTTTTTTTTGCTCTAATTGCTTCTATTGTTTTTCCCAACTTTGTAAGTTGCTTTGAATAAAAGCGCCTGCTAAATGTAAATGTAAATAGCTTATAAGCAGTAGCGCCCTTATCATCACTCAAAACACTATATGCTATATGCTAAAGACATTAATAATATTTATTGTTACATTTTTTATATTGTATTTTTGCAGATAAATATTCACATGCCTTTATGTAGGTAGGAAGGGAAAAGCTATAGTGTAAATATGAACAAATATCATAAAAATGTTTAACAAAATGCAAATATGTGCACAAGTGTGCTCCCATATCTTGCTGTCTAAATACATCCTTCTCACTGATGCCTATCATGTAATTGGACTAGGCTACAATTTTTTGTAGTAGCCTGTGACATAAGCTTTTCCACATCGAAGCTTGTGCAGAACATACTTAGAACCTTAATCAGGAAATTAATAAGGAGCACCTTGGAGCTTTACCCCATGTCCTAATACATTTTTTGTAAAATGTTTAAATAAAATAGTGACCCAGACAAAAGGTCTTTTGATTAATTTTTAAAAAGTCAAAATCATAATTTCCTTTTACTTGGATCCTTAATCTAGTAAGCAGGGACATACTTTAACATGAATTCAGTAACAGAGTGTCATGTGGGTAGTGTAGATGGAGACAGGAGGCGGATCCATATGCAGGGTTTTATTATTGAAAGGCATGGTCAAACAGGCAGGGTAAAATCACACAAACAGGAATATCAGAGGCAAAACCAAACTCAAAATCCAATAACAAAGGGTCGAGGCAGGCAGCAATAATCCAAAATCCATAAAACAGTCCAAAGTCAATACCAGAAAAAGCCAAGACATGAGGAACACAGAAAATACCAAAAAAACAAAGAAAGGGCAAAACAAGGAACAAGGGCAATACAACATTCCTGTTTGCTGGACTTCTGTTTTATAGCCAGCAAACAGGAAGTTGCTGCAGAGGGAGTGCACTCAAACAGTCCCGAGGAGAGGACTCCCTCTGCTGGCCTGGTGTGACACAGACAAAACCTTGAGAGACCTTGAGAGACAAAAACCAAGAACCAAACCAAGCCAAAAACAGCTCAGTAACTGTAATGAAGGCTCAAACCCGGGGGGATCCATATGCATCGTAGCTTTATTAATCACAAACATGGTCAGACAGGCAGGCAGGGGTCAAAAACAAAGCAAACAGGGTACACATAGTAAATCCAATAAGAGAAATCCAAAATACACAGGCGAAGGTCCTAAACAAAGGACAGGGCTTATATTCAGTCTTTGATTGGAGTAATGGCTGACATCTGGAAGGGGTGTGGTTCAGCAGCAGGGCATTATGGGCAGTGTAGTCCATATTGATTGTGAAACTCCCATTGTAAGCCACCCGAGGGAGCCAGGGAGCCCAAAATTGTGACAGTATTTTTTGTGTGGTGACTATTCTTTTGCAAACATGATGCACTTTTCACTTTAATGAAAATTAATGCCTTACAGAGAAAAAGAGCATTACTGTGCTTTTCAATATAAATAATGTGATAAAAACAGTTATTATATAGTATATGTACACAGAAAAGAGGTACTTGCTTAATTGCTTAAAACGACAACCTTGCTTTTTTAATTTGACCTTGCTGTCAAATAATCAGTAAAATTTATAATCTGTTTCACAAATCTGTCTCACAAACACAAATTTGTCTCCAATATGGTCCAAGATGTCCAGTTTGAATCTGGTTATCTTAACCAGACCACGTCAACATAATAGTGTGTATATGCACTGACAGGAATCAGAAGTCATTAGCTGATTATATAGAAAAGATAACAGATTTTTTTCTGTTAAAACAAAAAAATCTGTTCAATAGATTAGGGCTCCCACTGAGTTAAGCCTTGTTTCATCAATGTTACAGTAAACCTTGCCTGAGTGTGTGTCAGATTTTGTTGTGGATAAAACATCAACTTTCACATCACCAGATCAAACTAATCTTTGATATATTA
Organism: Yasuhikotakia modesta; assembly: GCA_036877545.1. Lineage (NCBI taxonomy): Eukaryota > Metazoa > Chordata > Actinopteri > Cypriniformes > Botiidae > Yasuhikotakia > Yasuhikotakia modesta. Next base: position 110,606 of record JBAJNP010000240.1, on the reverse strand, counting down.
ATAAAAATATTACAATAATTTTTTTTTTTACACAGTGAAAGTATAAGGTAAATTAAAGAAGGTAACGTAGATATGTAGTTACTTTTGAAAACGTTTCCACAGTGTTATGATACTGGTTTAAGAACAGATCGAAGTGACCTGCCATGTAAGCTCCCTGGTTGCGCACTGGCAGAGAAGCTGCTACTTGTCGGAGAAAGGCTGTACTGAAACATCAAACCAGCAGATAAAACACAATGATTAGTTATGAAACTTCTTATTTAATGCTGCAATCAGTAACTTTTCTTGGATAAAAATGAGTTGATAGCTTATGGCTATAATAAATTTAATATATAATATGCTTATTAAGTTTTTTATTTAAGCTGTTGGGTACACGTTTACAGTAAATGTCAGTGTCACCTGTTCCTACAAAAGTTGTTTTAAAAAAGTTTTATTTTTTAGTTGTTTTAGCAGTAGTTGTCATCTAAATAAAATTGTAAGCACTGATTATCATTTAATCTAGAAAGTTACCTGTTGACAAAACTAAGAAACAATAAAGGCCTGAAGGGAAAGCTAGGGGTTACATTTATAACATATAAGGGGCTTTTTTTAAAAAAAAATGTCCACTTGAGGTGGAAAATAAACTGCACTGACTATGATCGAACTGAATTCCCGAGTGGGATAAAACAGGGCAGGAATGACTTAGTTTGCAGGAATGCGTGAAAGGGGAACAATGCTGGCACTGTCCCACCAGTGGTTGTTCACCATCAGTGGTTGCTGCCAGCGGTACTGTTGCAGTCTGCATTTGTTTTGGCACACTGTATTTGCCCCAAGGCAGCATAAATCCCTAATAGTGGATATTTTATTTAGTCACTGAACCAGATCTTCTGTTTTTCTATATATTTGCAGATAGAGCTTTCCTTGTGGGATACTGCAGGACAGGAGGTTAAGACCCCTCTCCTACCCTGACACAAATTGACACATCCATTAACAGTCCTGATAGTTTGAGTAAGGCTTCATCACTTAAATTCAGATTTACTGACCAATGCATTGCACATCTGAATTTATTAAATGCTTTTAGCATTTAATTTAAGTGTTGCATGACGTTTGCAATCCACATCAATCAAAATTGGTCCTTTAAAGAATAAATTAAACAGAAGGGTTTTATGTAACATAAAAAATGCAACAATTTATCAAGCAGAATTGTGTATTAGAAGAAAGGGTTTAATAAGGAATTGTCAAAGATGGCTCTGAAAGATTTTTCGTTCATTTAAGAAGCAGAGGTGTCTGGAGGGGGCTCTGCCCTGGCTTCTCCCAGACTGGGTGTCGGCTTGCCCAGACTGGGCCTTGAGAGTCTCTGGGAGCATCCAAACTTGAGGCTGGCTCTGGGAGGCTCTGGGACGGGCTGACTGGAGAGAGCGCTGGGCTCTGGGACAGGCTGACTGGCTCTGGGACAGGAATGTACCCGAATAATAAAAGAAACTCCTCCACGAACGCTGCATATGACTGGCAGTGTGGATCCTCAGCCATCCACAGGGCCGGACAGAGCCTTGCCCATGAGGAGGAGAGTGTAGACACAACCTTGGTTGTGTCTGACGAAAAGCTCCAGGGTTGTAGCTCAAACACCTCGGAGCACTCCGCCAGAAAGTGGGAGCCCCACTCCGCCACTGGAGATAGTGGGTGGAACTCAAGAACGAAACACAGGAGGAGGAGCTGACAGGAATGCGTATTTATTTAAACTAAAAATTTACAAAAAAAACGGGACAAGAATACAAAACAGGAATGCCCAGAAGAAAATAAAACTTAACGAAACAAGAAACAAACCACGGGGAATTATCTCCCAGAAAAAAGGGCAACCAAACTCAGACAGGGAGGACACGGCAGGACAAGACTAGGCTAGACTCGAGTAACATCGACACACAAAAAACCACAACATCAAAAAATGTCGCAGCACTGATCCGAGGATCAGCTCGAATGATCCGGCTGCACACAGCCGATAATCAGATACTTGGGCTGCGCGCAGCTGATATAACTTAAACAATAACGAAAGGAACAGAACATAACCAAAACAAACAACAACGACACCTACAGGACGGAGACACTACAAAACAAGACACTGTCACGTGCGAGTTGTGACACACACAACACACACATGCCCAATTCAAGTGCCTCCAACCACTGTTTAGTTTAGTTTTGAAATATAATGCTCTGTATTCTGTACACTTATTTTACAGAATTCTATGAAAGCATTGATAAACACAGTCTTTATTTAATTGAGCTCTTTCAAACTAGAAATGGGAATGTCCGACAGCTGTTTTGCAAAAAAACAGGGTTGGCCCATACCCATCAGATCATGAAAAACATGTTACATTAAGTGTTCTGTATTCTGTAATGGTTGTCTTTTTGTTGATGTACATTGATTTACCTGATTTTTATTAGCAATAAAGATAAAAATGTAAAAACTTTGAAATGCTATTAATGCAGAGTTGTGAAGACTGCTGACTTTACAGTTACAGTTTACAGTCTACCATGTAGTGTTTTTTGTATCAACAAACTATATTAGTTTGACATTTATTAATATTATTTTGTTACTTATTGTTATTGTGATGTATATAGCATTCAGTGTGAACAGCAAAGTTTTTCTTTGCACAAGTTTTCTTAAATCTTATTGCTTGTTTCTGAAATGTAAGTACAATTTCTTAATTATAAGGCATTACTTTAATTAAATATTTATCACTACCTAAAATCAATATTATGTAAAAAAATGATTTTGTTACATAATAACCATCTAATTGCTACAGCCATCAGAATAGAAAAATCTCATTTGTTGATTTTTAGTGAATATTTTCCATAAATAATCCACTGCCATAACTGTATAAAGTAACATATCAAAGATTTTCCACCTGTAGTATTTAGATGCTGTGCACTGGGAGTTACTACATTCTGCAAACAGAACGGAAGCATGACATTTTGTTGATTTTTAATGAATATTTTTAGGAGCGGTGACAGTATGCGCTGTCATTTGTTGACGGACCCTACTGCACGGCAAGTACAAGTGTGAGCTGCTCTGAATCGTTTTATGGATAAAAATCGATAGCGAAAACAAATGTATTGTTTTGGTTTGGTACATGGCAATAGTGTTCAAGTTCAATTTATTTATAGAGCGCTTTTCACAATGGTACATTGTCACAAAGCAGCTGTACCAATATAAACAAATTATCAATGGATAATTAAAGTATGGTAACAAACTTTAAAAGAAGCAAACTGGAAAGGAAACAGATTTAAATAATAAAAAGACAGAACATCATTAATAAACATACAATCATACACAGACAGATATGATAAAAAGTGCAGATGAACAAACATATATGTACGGATATGTACTGAAGAACAGATAATGAGTGGGATGACTATGCTAGTGTCAGCATGTCAAGCCAGATCGCGTTACTAAAGTGAAGTTTGCTGTGAAATCCGAATGCGGCAAATTTTAGATCTAATTAATATCCAGTGAATATTAAACCGCGGTTCATGACCGCGCCACAAAACGGGCAAAACATACCTCTGCCGCCCTCCATGTTCGGTCACCATAAACTTTATTAATGCCATTTACTCCACAACCACAACACCGAGTAACCCGCTCACCGACAATCGCAACACTGTCACGCGTCACTTCCGGCGTGTGGTACATTCCCTTTCCGGAGAGAATCTAAAATTGTAAATTTGTTTCGGGACTGGTTAAAGTGTTTCGCGTCTTGTTAATGTTTTCTAAAATGTTAATTTGTTTTCTAAAATGTTAATTTGTTTCTTCCTTGGTAAAAGTGTTTTTTCCCATGTAATTGTGTTTCATAATAGGTAACTGAATAGGTTATGAATAATTGGTAATTGAATACATTATGAATAGGTTCATAATGTTTTCCAAAATGTAAATTTGTCTCGAGCTTTGTAAAAGTGTTTCACACGTTGTAATGTTGTTTTGCACTTCCCGGCCACCGTACCAAGTGCGCTCTATATGAAAGAAACAAATACCGGAGGAGCGTGTGCACCTGTACGCGCGTATAACTTTAAGTTTTAACGTTTCTAATGACAGAAATACCCTAATGAGCGCGCTAGTTACCAACTTGTAATAATATTTATTCTGTATGGATGGAATAAGGATTGATTCATAAGAATATAAGAAGAGCTCATGCTGCATAGGTTTAAGCTTAGGGGCTGTCACGTGATGAACGAACGACTCGATAAAAGATTCGTTCGTTTTGCTGAACGAGACCCATCACTACTTCACAACGACATATTTGTCTGAGCATGCGCATTGTACACTGCTATATTTGTAAGACGAAATGTTAGTTAGAACAGTTAAGTTATAGTTGTTAGTGGAAAAGAGAATGTGATGCTGATGTGTGTTCATGCAGTATTACGTTAAATTTTTAATATATACGTATTTTTCACATCTCTCTTACACACACACACACACACACACACACACACACACACACACACACACACTAAACAAAGAAAAAGACAATAACATTGAAATTTAATACCACAGATGTAACGAGTAGAAAGTATGTTAAATTATCGCAAAATGGGGACAGCGCCATCTATGTGTTGCACAACATAATTTAACGTGTGGAGAAGGAACCGCCCACAGCAGAGTTAAAGAAGCATTGCTGTAAGTTGCACGTTTTTCACGGTCTGAGAATGACCATTTGTAAGTGTTTAAAGCACACAAATATTTACTTTATTTTAGTTCTGATCTTTTAATGAATGTGTTGGGACTATATTAAACCATGTTTGGCATCAAGTGCTCAATATTGATTAATATAGAGACTGGTTCGTAATCATTTTGTGTGTCGCCTTGTTTTATGCAGGAATGGTTTATTCTCTCTGAAACAGTGCAACCGCATTTACACACGTTGTTTCCATTGTGCAGCTCCATATGGTTAAGAGACCACCCAGGCAAGACCGTCACACAGACATCTTAATGTAGGAATGGTATAAGTTTATTGAAAACTTGAGTGAATACTTGATGAACTTCTCTCAGATCAGAACATGCCTTAATCCCTTTCCAACAAACAATTTGCAAAAACAAACAAAAACAATAATGAAAGGGTTCTTTAACTTCAGGCCAGATTTTATTTCATATTTTACTCTGATTGTGGTCGCAAATGCATTAACTATTTACAGTGTTTACAACTGCAATGATCTATACAAAATAGAAAGATTTATTAAACAATGAAGAGAAATCATGATCCATTTCTTTAAAAAAATGAGAAAAAGATATAGTTTTTGTTTAAAATCCCAGTGGGACAAATAGGTCCATAGCGTTTTTCACAGATGAACAATACTGACACAAACCAACAACATTTAAACACCATCACACCTGCACATTAGCTTATTACACATACCACTGTTATCTGTCATTGGTAGAAATGACTGCCCCCAAGCTAAAAATGCTATACCAAAACTGCATAGTGACAGCAACCCAGAAATCTGTTTTGATTAAACAAAACTCAAACGTGTATGGTATTATGATTTTATGTATAACAAGTAAAAAACATTAAACAGCATAGGTTTTCTGTCGTTATTGTATTTGCTTGAACATTCAGCATTAGTAAAAAAGTAGAAAATAAGAATAAATTAATCAAAACATTACATCCGTTAGACACTCACTTTAAGACTATCCAAACTTTGCCAGGTCACAAATTTTTCCTCTTATGGAAGAAACCATTTTTGATATACCACACTATATCAAGAAGAGACATTGATTTGGACAGTGAGAGAATGGCTTTAGTTGGTGCTAGCTGGCAGAGCAGATTTGATTTCCAAGACATTCTGGAAACAGGACTACCAGCAAGCTCCAATCCTTTATAAGCTAGCATAAAAAAGATAGCAAGTTAGCGCACATTCTTATCCTCCACAGCACAAAATCCCTTGCAAAACACATAATAGTTTAGGTATTGCAATGTCCAACAAGTTGGCTTATATTAGGCACATTTTCAAAGACAAACAGTGGGGAATCGTCCCCAAAGCCCTAAACTATCCATAAGCTATTAAGGGAGGTTTATGATCATATTATGAGCTGTTAGGACATATTTAAGGTACTCATGTGACACTTCACTCACCACTGCCACTTTTTTAGCCTGTATTGTTTGGGTTGTTGTGGTCAACATGATAAAAATCATTCAATACCTTGTATGATCCGGGAGAGAACAGAGAAGACACTTCTACAGAGAAAATGTTCACATAGGCAACTTGTTCTAGTTACTCTGTGGCAGTTAACTTTCTTCCACAGGATATGAAGACAGATGGCTGAGGAACTTGATTGTTACTAAGAAGATCTTTAATGATCTTACTTGACACGTTCAGTTAATACTGTGTCACATACTAAGTCATATTTGTGTTATTTTACTGTATAACCTTTTGATTTTTTGTTGGCTATTTTTTTAAATTCCTATTTACAAATGGCAGACTACAACACTGTTGTAAAAAAACACAAAACAACCTTTATAAAACATGTCTGATTATTCAGTAGGAGAGCCATGATGGCGTTGATAGACAGGCAAACACAAGCACAACTGGCAAGCATCAGAGAGCAAGAGGTGTATTGGCAAACAAGTTTCATCATAGCAGATATCAACCAATTTACATTCTTCAGTTCTGCATATGATAGAATGTTTTCCAGGAAATGTTACATCTGACATTGCTACGGTACTGTACCAGTACTAACATCTTGTAGTACATGTAGTAGGTTATTTATATTAAATGATGCCATGGTTTAGCTAATATGGTTTAGTTAAAAGATTGCTACTGTATATTTGTTGCCAACACATCCTTTGGTGCCATAATCATAATTCTCCTTAAGTTAAAGCTTTCATGCACATACTGTGCTGGAGCACCTGTAATCAGTCAATAGCAAACACATTCATGGATTACAATCCACCAGCCATTATTATTAGTTTTTTGAGTGGTGACAATTGTTTTATATATTTTGTTATTACAGTTTAAGATTATTGGAATGATTTGGGAAATTATTAAAACACCCTCCTGTGTTGCAATAACCGTAAACATTAATGGTATTTTGCTATGTACCTCCATACCTTACAAGGCATTTGTATAAACCATTTGGCTTTGTTCCCACTGGGCACATCATTTTTGGGACATCACATTTGGTCTTTCTGTGCAAACAAAGCCATTGATTATCTCGATGATCCTTGAGCACCTTGGATGTTAAAACTAAGGTCAAAGGTTAAGCACACATAAGAACCACTGAAGATAAGATGTTGCATACTGCTTCATTGCACCAGTTAGCAGCACCTCTGTTATAACCCCTCATTGAAGGCATGGGAAAAGGTTGCTATACTGCTGGTTTGTGGTGTTTCAACTTGAGTGCCTCCGACAGTATCTGGAGGTGGATCATAAGACCTTCACAATTTGTGTTCCTATTGGCATCTGCAACACCACCTTGCTGCAGAATTGCATAATGTCACCTCAAATCGCCAACTCTCGTTGAAAATAAGACTTCCTGCTTTGTTGCTGGAAATAGTTACTGCTAATTAATAACTGAATTACTGATAATAACTGAATGCCCCTCAGGTCTGTGGTAAGTGCTTACTGGAAAGCTATGAAAGAGCAGTCTGAAATTCAGTCTGCCTCATCTACAGTCTGCCTCATTTATCATGTACTTGTTAGTGTAATGTTAAATGTAACCTGGTTATGAGTATGTACTGCACCTTGAAACTGCATCACTATGCAAGCTGTGAGGTAATATATAGTTAAACTAAGATTTCTATGGAACTGATATAATGATACATGAGGGGTATTGGTTAAGGCTGAATTCACCATCTTGTACATTACATGATGCATTCATGCGAGTTAGTCTAAATGACTAGATACCGCAACCGCACCTTTGAGAACAGGGTTCAGATGACGAGACGGATGAGTTTTGCAGATTCTCTTGTAATTTAGGAACAACTATATTTTGGTCCACATGCTCAGATATTACCGAAAACAAAACAAAAAATAAACTGATGTGGAGCATGTTTTGCTCCTAGCATGGTAGACAAGATCTCATTTTTACAATCTTTAGTTGCAAGTATTGTCATGCAACTTGCACGTTAGATAAGCAAAGGAAGGACGAGTTAAGACAACAGTGCAAAGAAATTCTTTCTTTGATCTGGTAAGAGGAAAGTTCTTCCATTTTTCTTTTACTTTGAGTGTTTATTGAAGTTGTTGACCTTGGACAGGAAGTTTATCTGAGATTCTTCTCACCAACCTTTTGAAGGTAGACAGGGTGGTACATATATTGTGTGTGCAGGACAGTGTGTTTTAACAGCTCTAGCCATTAGAGACAGCTTGAGTGTTTTGGTTCAGCCTAGATACTGGGGTTGCCTGGAATGTCCCGTTCTGGAGACTCAATGTAGTTGGCAGACTCCTGGAGTTTCAGCAGCATTGCCATCTTGAAGAGGAGCAGAACAAAGACAAGGTTTGTTGGACCACATTCAGAATTTATGAGTTAAAACAAGGCTTGTTGTAGCTGCACTGAGCACTTACCAGAGGATCTGACTCCATGGTGGGAAGTGGGGTGTCTTTGATGGATCTGTCATCACTGGATTGTTGTGTTGAAGTAGCGTTGGGGCTGGTGGTTGGAGGAGGGAGGTGGAAGAGTTTAGCCTGGTCCTGTTGAGCTGAAGGCCAGGGTAGTGTGTCCCTCACCCATTCTACAGGGTCCTCCCATGCTGCTTTCTGACCATGGACCTGAAATACATAATGACCAGATTTCAAAAACTGCACAACACTTTGCACATACACATCATTCAAATGTTCATTGATGTTCACTGAACTCCCTGAAGGTTTATAACTATAATTAAAAGGTTTAAAAACACATGAAACAAGTAGTGTTTTAAAAAGAGATTTAAGCATTGTGTCTTAGAAGGTAGGTTGCAATGTAGACAAAAGTAAGACAGCTTGTCATTTTACTGGAACTAAATTAGACATGCTCCAAAATCCACAGATCTCATTCTTTCCAACCTTTACACCATCTTTGGCTCCCTCTTGAAGATAAGGAATAACAGACTGGTTCCAGAGGTCAATAAACCATGACCGAAATTCTGCTATTGATACTGGACAGGACAGGAAGAAACACGGGCCTAAAGACACAAGAGCCATAGTTAAGATCTTCTTTGAACAATTGTCTGTCAGCAGTACTTTACCATTTGGTAAAATAGATAGATACCTATGAGGAAGTCAGAGGTGCTGTGCTTCTCCAAGAAGGTATGGAGATGATACCAGAGTTTAGGAACCCAGTCCAGAACCCTCAGAATCTCAGTTCTGTGAACCGTGCTCTCTGTCTCGATCAATTTCCTATGCAAGTAACGTACTAAGAACCCATTGGCAGGCTCCACATTGTTGGAGAAAGTGACCATCCTTCAGATAAAAAGGAAATAAAACATATTTTTCAATGTGATTAGTTAAAAACAACAAGTTATTATTCAGCATTCCACAAATCTGCATTGTTATAACTGAAATACATTTATTTATTTAGCAGGAGCTTTTTTCCAAAGTGACTTACAGAGACAGCATTTAACATTTTGCTCTAAGAACCAATTCTAGTCTACAAAGCACAAGTACACAAGTGGGAATAGTTAATACCTTTAAAAAAAGTAACTTTTTTGGTGTTTACCTAAAGCTGAGATGTAGGCCATGATTGGACGACATCTTAACAGGCTGATTGGTTGTTCCAATGACATATGGGCTGCAATTTTTTTAAAAGGTGAAAAGAACAATTATTACAAAAAATGGTCAAGTTCCTGTTGGGTAAAAAGCATATTTCATTTTTTATGAATGTGGTAGACTTTGTTTATTAAAGCAATTCTTTAATTTATTTGTTTTCTGAAAGTGTTATGAAAGTCTAAAAACAAAGAAATTTGTTCAATATATTTGAACAAATATATAAGGTTTATATATAAAACTGGTTAATTTTGCATTTACATGAGCAATTTTGTACTTCAGGGTTGAGAAGCTCTGTTTTATTGCAATCAGTAAAAATGCCCAATTCACTAATTTATATGTACATTTTATGTGCTTTTATGTAAAGAGAGAGCATTTAACATTTTGCCATAAGCTTAGTCTACAAAGCTACATTTATAAGTAGAACTAGTTTTGATGCTGTGGTCAGGATGAACAATATAAGATGGAGGTTTTTATATATAACATACTAAATGTACTTATAAACTATACTTGCACAACTTCATATTATTTTGTATTTACAGCTTGTTATTAATATAATCAGTATAAAATGCTATCTGCACAAGACTACTGTAACTGTAACTATTGTCCACTGTAACTGTTTTTGGAACTCTGGTCAAACCAGAGGTGTGAAAGACTGCTAACCAAAGAAAATTTCATTAAACTTTAAACATAAAGAACCAGAATAAAAGGGTAACGGGTATTTTGTGCAATGATGTTGTTTTTACCATTTATGATATTTGCAGGTCAATGCACCGTTGACCAGTTCGGTGAGGGAAGACCCATCAGTGACATCATCCAAGATAATGACCAATGGAACATTGTCAGTGCCACAATCTCGGTCAATCTGATTGGCCAGATTAGATAAGTACAACTGGAGGTCCTGAGAGAGAGGATATAAACAAGTTATAACTGCTTGCGGCATAAAACATATTTGTGCTAGAATTCAAACAATTCATTAAAATCATACACTTCCTGTTACTCATCATCTGCTAAACTGACTTTAAAGCAGAGCTTTACCTTGCATGTCTGTTGGCGCATGTTAAAGGTTGTAATGTGGCCTGGGCCAGGCTCATGGCCACTCCTCTCCAGCAGATACTCAGCCAACCGGGTGGTGAGGTAGCTCTTCCCTGTGCCACTGGGGCCCGACAGAACCAGCCGTCGGTGCTTCAGCAGGAGACTGATGTAGTGTTGCATCATGGGCTTGGGGATAAGAGTTTCAAACACCAGACTATCCACACACTTCTCTTTAAGCCCTAGAGCAATGACAAAAGAGAACTGGGGGTCAGCTAAGTGATTTGGAAAACAGTGTTCTGTTGTAACGCCTAAAGAGGAAGATAGTGTAGGGAAAGATTATGTTCTAACCAGACAAGACAAGGCACAAAGTGATAAAAGTTTACTTTTAAAGTACTCTCATATTTTAATTTACATTTTGACATGTAAAAATGTTAAACATTTTACAAATGTGAATGGCAACAAGATGTTTTGTCAGTTTATTGGTTACTGGTCTTATTAGTTATTGGTTACAGCTTATTGGTTATCTAATTTCAAATGCTGTATTTGTATTGACACTTTTACATGTATGAAGTTGAATTTAAATAAAATGCCACATAAACCTGTAATTTTGTCATTTTTTACAGCATTATGCTTTCAGTGAGGACATTAGAAGCTATAAAGGATCAGGGAGCTGGAGAGAGTGGGTGTTTGAACCTTTGAGAGAAACAGTAATTAGTCCAGGATCCTGTTTTAAACAGTCGCAGGGTGAGATCTCTGGGGCTTCTGCTCCGAGCACCCTTCTGCTCTGACTGATACTGTAACTGTGAATGGAGTCTACAGACAACCCCATACTAGAACCAGGGTCCACCTGGGAAATGTAGTCCTGATGGAGAAAAAAGAACATGTGATAAAAATTATACATTTTCCACAATAAGTAAGCTGATGTATTAATGTATAAGGTATTTTATCTATATGATCTTACCTTGAAAACTGTGAAGATGTCTGTATCTAATGTTGACCAGTCTGTATTTTCATTAACCTTTACACAGCCAATATAGAAATTCTGTTGTCTTGCCTGTTGATTAGTTAAATAGTTGTTTAGACACAAATTTATTTGCTTGAAAAAGAACTGATTTAAAAGCTGTTTTTGTGTATTCACCTCTCTGGACACTTGCTGGTCAGCTATACGGACTACCACACGTGTGAAGACTTCGTCTCTTTGAGATGACAAGTTTAGTAACTCCATAGGAGCAATTTCTACACAAACACAAAGACATCTCATGTTTTATTCAAGGAAATAAATCATCAATGGTGCCTCCAAATGCAGATAATAGAATGATGTCTCCAAATGAATAATTATGTTAGTGTTTACACCTTGTACTTTGTTTTTAAATAGAACAGCACAAAACAGAATTGCAATAATTGACTGACAGTGACAGTGATCAGTGATGATTGATGGGGGCAAAACATGTAGTTCCACCCTAAACTCACATCACTGGTTGAGTTATCACTGTTGTTGTTAATATAGTTCAACACAAAGGCCTCTAAATATTAAGTGAGGTAAATAAAGAAGCTCACCAAGATTGGAGCATTCATTGAGGCTGAGACTGAAGGACTTGGTGAGGGTTATGGGGGGTTTGTTTTGGCTGGAGTTGAGGAGGCTAGCCAGGCCAGAGGGCTGAGAAGTGGAGGTAGAGGGTGGGCCACATGGCACGACTAGTGATGATGGAGCACTTCCAGTTTTTAACTGGTCGTTCTCTGCCTTCAGTTTGTCGACCATGGTCTACAAGGAGAAAATTTTAAAACAAAAAATACTTTTAATGCTACAATAACCTGAAGCATCCAGAAAGCATATGTACCTCAAGGTGCTTTTACAAAGAACCGTGTGTTTGTAGATTCTAACCTGCATGCTGTTCATAGCATCTTGCAGTTGCTCCAGCTGGTGTGCTGAGTTTAGTGCCTCCAGACGAATGTCCGTCAGCTTCATCTCTTTCTCCCACAGCTCAGACCGCAGCTCAGATACCACCTTCTCATCGCTCTCATTTTCCTCGTTAATCTCATGAATTCTGTTGAAAATTAAAAGCTTTTACATTTTAAACTCTGCTGGACTTTATACATTTTTAAATATATTACACAAAATTTTTAATGGACTTTGATTGGTGAATTAAGATGTTACTCACACAGAGGAGGTGGATGATTGGGTAGATTGAAGGGAGGGGGGTGGGTTCTCTCCATCTTCATGTACCAGTTTTGGAGAGTTGGGGGCAGAAGAGTCTGGGGTTGTGATCTCTTCGATGTCAGAGTACATAGTACCACCTTTGGAGACCTTCTTAATATTAAAGGCCTTGCCAAAAGAACTTCGCAACTACAGATGACAGAAAAGAGTATTACAGAGGATTTAACAGAAGAAATTACAGAGGAAATATCATTAAATAGAATGACAAATTATTTCATGCGGTTTGTTTAAAATAAATTAGTTGACAAATATAAATTATAAATATAAAATTGTTTAAAATATAAATTAGTTGACAAATTAGTGAATTCTGCAGTAACCTGACAGAAAACATTATTGCAGTAGTTTCTTGTTTAAACATTTTAAGGTTCATCCTGCATTCACTGAGCCTAGACTTTATCTACTATCAAGTACTGCAAATCAAGGTACTTGATCGCTTAAATGGCAACACAAGAGATCTCACAATAGGACAGATGTTTTCAACAAGGGAAATTAAAATACTTCAGTCAATCTGTTGATGTAGACAGTTATGTGTGATGTGTATGCATATGTGAACAACAAAATAAACACAAAAGGTACTGAATAGCTGCAGTGTAGACTGATTTAACATTTAATGTGATCTGTTAACAGTATGTATATATAATTGGATATTTGTAGATTGTACTACTGATTAGCTGTGGTGTCATTCTTCTATCAAAATATGAACATTAATAACTAGCATGGTCTTTCTCTCTTGCTTCAATGACATCCTTCAGCTTAAAAGTTCCTTCATTAGTTTGTCCAAAACCTGATGATCTGTGATACCCTGGGTTCAACAGAAGTCAGAATCTACAGTAGTCTTCTGGAAATACATCAGAATCTTAAATATTTAGTGTTTTTTTATTTAGTTTATTTAGTTGCAAAAAACAATTACTGCACATCATCTTCTGAATCAACATCTCTGCTTATCCTCTTACCCAGCTCTTCTTCTTCTTTTTCTTGGCATCATCTTTTAGACTACCCAAACTGGAGTGGCTGGTGATGCTGTTCAGACTGGAGATGCTCTCTGATGAGTTCTGCCTCCTGATACGCAACTCTGAGGAACAAGAGAAGATCAAAGACAACTTCAGGTTTCCATAAATCGACTCATGCTAAACATCAAATAGCAGCCAGAACACAAATTTTGTTTTGGGTGTTTTTGTTTTTCTCACCCTTCGGGGCCACATCAGGGTTATTAAGAGCCCCTTGGATGACTGCCTGCGCCTCCATGTTCTTGGTCTTTAGGTTTTCAATGGTTTCTCGTAGCTCTAGTAATTCAGTGTCCTACAGATATAGATAATATTAGCGATATAAAACAACTTTACCAAGCATCACTAATACAGGATTAGTTTCCAAACAGTGCTTGAGTACATAGGATGGTTGTTGACTAAGGTGAGATAAGGAACTTTGTAGTTTGTATCACAGTGGCCGGTTATCTGGATGTGTTCACATTTTGGGGGCCATAAACTATATTTTAACATTGTCACATAGTTTTTGTTTTGACACAGTTATTGTTTTTATTGTGATGGGATGCCAAGTCAAATACAAAACGAACCTTGTCAATTTGGACAGAATTTTGTCTTTAAAACACTGATTTCTCTGATCTCCCCTGGGACGGCTGTTCCTGTTTCATCAGAGCTTTTACTTGGCACTTACCATTCAAACCATTCAAATCATTCAACCAGTATTCCCCAAAGCATCATTAATAATTGTTTATTAAACAAATGTTTAAATTTTGTTTTTGAAACTTCCTTCACTTCCTGCTGCCTCGCAACCACTAAAACAGTCTGTGGGGTTATTAATGCTGTAATGAATCAATAAATCCAGGTCACTGCCTCACAACATAACCTTCTTTAGACCAGCTGCTCTCTTTCACAGAAGTTAATGCACCATGAAAAACCTTTGGTCACTTGTAAAACATGTAAGTTAATATAGCCAAGGGCCAAATCATACAGCCATGAATTTGGGGTATGGCACAAATAACACAAGACTCTTGGGGGTGTTTGTGGTAACAACAACCACCAACCTCCATTTATTCATAATCTGACCCAGATTTAGTTTTTTCCCATTAGTGATTCTGTGAGGTTACCAACAAAAGTGAAGTTTATGGAGGAAAAGGACAGCTGAGATGTGTAATATTTTTCTTCAATGTTTTAAACACACAGGCTAACCAGAAAATGTCATTTATAAGCAGGCTGTTCAAACATGAAATGTTATTATGCAAAATTATTATTAACTGTTTGCTTTAGTATGAATCCATATTAAAAAACTACATCACAAAGTTTAGGCTTAGTTGATCTTAACAATGTTAGCAATAAAGATCCCCCTTATCTCTATTTAAATTCATTAAAGTTATCTTAATATTATTTAAACAATATTTATTGACAGGAAAAACCCTAAACTAAAACTAAATTTAGTTTATGCTTAAAACAATTTGCCAATGTGGTAGTGCAAATAGGTTTACAATCTTGTTACTTAAACAAGCGTCTCTATATGTATGAACAGATTTAAATGTGTTTTAAATGTTGTACCTTCTGCTCAGCACTAGCAGAAAGAGACTGAAGTCGGGAGGTCATGAGCGTTAGACTCTGTTCAAAAGCTGCCACCAGGTTCGCCTGGAGAAACAAGAACTCATTAATTCATCCGTAACCTTTATACAATTATGACTGTTTATGAATGCAATTATGAATGTAACAATTTATTGACAATGTATCCCAAAGACAGGCTCAGATCAATTAAATTTGACTGTGTGTACTGTACATACATTAGCAGACAGCTGTGAGGTTAGAGAGGCCACCTTCTCCTGTGAAGACTCCAGCTCTCTCCTCAGCTTACGGATTTGCTGTTAATAGAAGCACATAGTTACTTATCAACATGCATTTTAATAAATCCTAATTGAGAAAAAAAATGTAGGGATTTATCTCTTATGTAAATCAAGTATTACAGAAAGAGTGAATCTTTTTTAGAAATCTGCAGCTGCTGGGAAACTGGCAGATGCTATTTAAAATAGGCTGTTCCAAGCTGTGCTGTGTATGTTTATATCAGGTTTTTTTACTGGGTAAATTCTGAAGGTAACCAAAAGACAAATGGTGAGTCTATTTAAAGACTTAATGATTTAAACCAGACCACAAGACAGAGTAAGTAATGGCTCACTGCAGTCTGCAGTTTTGGAATGCACAAAAATATTTTTTCTCCAGTCATTCTCATAGAGGTTACAAAGTTTTTTTTCTTGGTGAACATCTGCATTTTGAATCCATAAACTAATAGTCAAGTAGACATTAGTCATAGCAATGAGTTATTCCCAGATGTAAAACATGCATGTCATGTTACAACAAAACAATGTGCCTATCCTTTTACACCAAGTCTGAAAGGTGGTATTGCAATGATATAACAATGAAAAGCAATTTTTGTGTGTATAGATAGATTATTTCTGTTTTTAGAAATGTCCAAAATATCACATCAGTCTTTGTGTAAATAGGCCTTACAATAAAACATATAAGAAAAGCACTATGTGGTTAGATACAGCTTATAGCTTTGAGCCCAGACAGTCTGTCATAAATACATGAAAGACATTATAGCACAGAGTTTCATGTTGTCAGTTTATGGCTTTAAATCACAAAATGCATCTAAATGTCTGAATGTATCATAACTGTTTTTAATTACTGAATGCCCTTCCATTGAGTACCACAAGACACTTGATACCTTTGTCTTTAATGATTTTGAGATGTTTCAGGACAACAGGAAAAGAAAATCAGAGAGAGAGAGAGAGAGAGACAGAGATGGAGAAAGAGAGAGAGAGGCACTTACCTCACCCTGCATTCTCTCCTCGGCCTGAGAGAGTGCATGAAGGAAGAGAAAGATAGACAATAAGATGCTAAACAAAAGAGATCTATAGTGATGAAATATAGAGATACAATGAAATAGATCTAACACAGGAATAGAGCTGCACAATTTAGCCAGTCAACAATACTGCAATTATTTGGCAATTACTAGAAAAAAATAGAAAATAATGAGTTTGTCTCCAAATTCATCTGTCACAATTTATGTGCAGGCTCTCCTTCAAACAGCAAAAGTTACTCTTAAAGTGTGTGTACACTTAAGTCTTCTTTAAAATACCAAATTTAAACCACTTTCAGTGAGCAAAAAAAAATTCTCTTAGCATTCACATTGTTTTCTGACTGATTTAATTAAATCAATGTCACAAGTTTGTATTACAGCCTTGGATAGAACTTTATTTCAGTAAGGAAAAGGTTGAAGACATATTTCTATAAGCTGTGCATGGTAAGTAGTGTTATTTCAATAGTGCTAGCTATAAAACATAACAGTTTTTTATAGTGGTTGTGTCAACTGCCACGACTACATACTATGGCTGCATCACCATTTTTTTTTGTTCAAAATCTCTGCCATGCTTCAGTACATCACAATGACAGTTTCAAGTAACAACTCCATTTTCAGTAAATAAACCAGAGAAAACCTCTGCTAAGTCCCTGCTGTGAGAGGCCTATAAATCAACAGCAGCAGGGCTGAGTGTTCCAGCCAAACTGCAGGCTGTACTAGTGAGAAACTTTGGTCCTTATGGCATGTGTGGAACTCAGGGAAAACAGAATTCTGGCATGATCAGAGGTGGAACACTCACCGAGGAGTAGCTGGAGGAGGCATTAGACACCAGTGAGAGTACCGAACCATGAACTGCAAGACACACACACATAAATATTGTACATTTAGGAGTGTTGTTCAATACCCATCTGATCACAGGCTACCAAAATACTTAAATCACTGGATAGATTTGCAGATTATCAATTGTACATATCATGTTTTCTATACTATCATTTGCAATTCCCAGAACTATCTAATACTTTAAAACAATAAAATGTTTATATTTTCTAATGAAAATCTAGAAGGTTACAGTATAGTTATTACAGGCACAATCACAAAACCGACAACACAGATTTTTAACCTTCAAGCCACATGCAGACTGTACCATATGTCATAACTCAGTGTCTCACCATCATCGCCTGTCTCTCTGTCTCTAAAAGAGCCCGATCGGATCATGCTCTTGGGCCTCTCTGCGAGTGATAAAGTGCTGCCCAGTGGAGAGCCTTGATACAACTCAAAACTGGCCTCATGTGTGGGAATACTGTTGGATCGGGTCATCCTTGGACTACCAGAGGTGGGGCTGGGTGTCACTGCAGATAACAGACAGCAGAGGGAGCCAGTGGATATGTGTTGAATAGTAAAACAAAACATTTTAACATCTAACGTTCTAGTTCAGAATAAATGTGGAAAATAAAAAGATTGTTAAAAAATATTAAAAAAGCACTTAAATGCCCTTGCTTCTCATTTTCTCAGTGCATTGGCAAAGAAAAATGAACAATAATCAATCAATTCAGAGCCTGCTTTTCATGTTCCAAATCACAATCAATAATAAAACAAGCCCCACCTACATAATTTGCTTCAGAAACTTTAATTTGGCATAAATCACATTAAAAAGTTGTTTTACAAATGCCTTGTGATGTACATTTGGCAATATAAAACAAATTTGTGTATTTTTGGTCAAAACAGTCAAGTTCTAAAGACAAATTTAAAGACAAATTCTAAAATAAACAATATTAAAAGATAAGTTATCATTCCTAGAACAACACAAATCCTCTGAAATTACATGCATGTTGGAGAGGCTTGGTGGACACTTACTGATGTTTGTTAGTGGAATTTTCCCTGTCAGTACAGGTGAGGGGAACTGTGACGGGCTGTCTGTCTCTGTCAGACTCATGATGGTGTGTGAGTGACGTCTCTCTTTGCTGTCCTCCTCAACCTGCGAGGAGCTGTGCTGGCTGATGGCAAAAGAAATGATAACTTTAATTTTTGCCTCATTACATACCCTGCCAATTTAAAACAAGCACCACTGAGAGATTAAACCGAGAGGCAATGTTGAATTTGTTACCTCAAGCCTTTCTTTGGAAGAGTATTTCTGTCCCTTTGTGGGCTAAAAGAAAGGGAGAAATCACAGAGTGAAGAGCATTATTAAATGACAGGCTGCTTCTGCATGGAAATGAAGAAATTAAATTCCTAAAATAGATCACATTCATTTATAAGGGCAATGAGCTATTAAGTTCAGCTGGGGGATTATTAGCACAGATATAATCTAAGTGTTGATATAATAGGCAATTATTCTGCTCTTATTTTTGAGGGGATGTGAATTGAAAAGAAAGCAGCTTTATGGAGGAATATCAAGTGGTATCAAGGCCCTTATTGCTTGGGCCCTGCAGCTGTTCACCAACATGCAGAATTTAATAGTAAAGTATCACATTTTCTGATGTTACAATACCCTGATATTTAAAACCAAGCAGTTTCATAAGAAAAGGGAAGTGATATTAATTGTCTAAGTGAGCTGCGGTTCTCACTTGTAGGGAGGTTCAATGGTGTGAAATAATGCCAAAAATACAGCAGATAGACTTAAGAACTGAACATAAACAGGATTATAGGAGAGAAAGGTTTAAGATGGACAGGGCAACCCTACTGAATGTTAGAAAACCACAGTGAAGAATTATTCTCCTGACCACACAGAAAAACAAGCAAGCCTTTTTTTATTAAGAGAATAAATCATCAACCTGTTATTGCCACTGGCTGTAGTGTTAGGAAACAACTATAGCCGGGCCATTATTAATAGCTCCCAGTGAAGAGATCGGCAAAGAATAAGAAATAAAGTGAGGAGCAGATGAGTGGAGGGAGGGAGACGATTCTAACTCAAAACTGATAGTGATATTATCGCAAATTACACCGACACATTACCCGTATTTACCCCTTCAACAATTATATCTCTGTACTCTGGCCCAATACAAATAAAGACCAAGATTAAAGACACTGAACTACCATCCAGATTTTAATCTTTTCTAAGAAGCCAACAATGTTGTAGTTGAACTTTATAAAGGAGGCAATAGAGAAACAGAGAGGTTATTGGTGGCAGTGAGCTGCATGAACACGATAGAGAAAATAACCCCAGGAAAAGGAAGCATGAGCTGCTTTTAGATGTTTCCATTGGCACACCCAGTGATGAGCAGCTGCTGTGAACAGCACTGAATGTGTTCATTCGGTTGTTTGTGGTCATTTGTATGGGATGGATGCTGTTTTTGGGCAGGGACAGGAAGTAACCATGGTTACGCAATGTTTACACATTGCATAGATAAAGTCTCTTTGTTGTATTTGTTTCTTATTTTTGGTGAATATGTGAATATATAAGAAAATAATTTTTTTAATATGTGAAATTTTGGTGAATATATAAGAAAGGCCTTCAAAGTAAAAAGTCTAAACAATTGAGTGTAAATATTTTAGAAACAGAAATGATCTCAGAACTAATATACATCTAAAAAGCTAAAACTGAAAAGCTCTAAATCTCCCATTTTAATTCAATGCAATCAATAATTGCATAGAATTTTTGTTCTAATACTTTATTATGTGGTAAAGTAAGCATAGACACATAGACAGTTGCTATTGTGGTCGACACCCTTACCTGTCTGCTGTGAGAGTAAGTGAAACCCTGCTTCCTGCTGACCAGCCACTAACCGTCCCTCTATCCTCATGTCTAGGTCTTGTTTCTGTCACACTGCCCCCTGCTGGAGACACACTCAGCTGCAGAGACAAAGACTCCATGCTACGATGCAGTCCAGAAAGACGCGGATACAGACAGGGAGAGCCACCAGCACTACCCCCTCTGACCACAGTGGCACTGGAGAAGCATTCAGAGGAGTTGACGTTGAGGATGGGAGCTGGGCTAGGGGTCAGACAGGAGGCGCTTGGGCTGCTCATGCCTGACAGATCCTGTAGTTTGGAGAATGGTGGGACTTTAGGAGGAAGCTGGTTCTCCACATCGACTATCCTACAGTCCAAGCTGCTGGAGCTGACCTTGTCCAGGTGAGCAGGTTTGGGCAGAGATCTGGCACTGGATGGCCTATGATGCATGATGCAAACAGTGAACAGAAATGTAAGTTGTCACACTGCTATCTGGGTTATAAAGCTAACAAAAAATATTAAATCTCGAGAAAGTTTGTCTGTTGCTATGAAAAACAAAATACTACTTAAAACAAAATAATCACAATCAATCAGAGCTGATTTAATAGGTAAATATGAGAAGTGGGGCCTTCAAAACAACAAGATTTCATAGTGGGTCGGTCATAGTCACCTCTGAGAATTTGGAGAGGGTAGCTCGGAATATTTCCCTAAGTTGGATGGTTGCCGAAGTCCCAGTAGCTTTGAAGGTGGTTCCACTGTGGTCTGTGTTAGTGTACTGTTCTTCAATAAGCCTCCTCCACCACACTCAGAATCAGATGCCACTGCCTTGGCTTTGGCCTTCTCCTTCTCGCGGTCCGTTTGATTAACCGGACCGATTCCTCCTGTACTGGCGCGGTGAGAGCTCTTCATACTGCCTGGTTCCTTCAATCTGGACTGCATGGGAACCGTTTTCAACCCTTGCAGACCAGCTTCCATGTTACTGCTAACTGGTCGAGAGCCAGGACGTCCACTCGTCAGGCTTAAGGTGCTGGACTTTGCAGGTCTTGGGAGACTACGATACTGGATGTTGTTACGTGCATTTGGAGCCATGAAGCCCTGATCACAGTTTGAAACATCAAGGCTGGTCTTCCGGCCTCCAACTACGGCACCAGTGGAGGGTTTGACTGGAATACCAGATGTTTTGGGGGTTTTGCTTGCAATTGAAGTATCTACAGAGACTGTATTTCCACCTGTTGCTGGCACAGTGGTAGTGCTGGTAGGTGGAGTGGTTTTCTTGTAACCAAAGGAATTTACTGTGCCAGCAGATGGACGGACAAGGCCGGAGGGTGGTTTTCTGTGCTCACCCCGGTCTTTCCCAGCATCTGAACTTGATCGTTGTAAACCTGATGTTTTCACCGCCATTTTGGCTTTATCCACGACTCGCTGGTCATTCTTTGGTGCTGAGAGCAAATGCACACAATCAGACACATATAACCATAATACTTACACTTAACGCTAGCCACACCCTGCTTCACAATAACCCACTTAACGTATATACAATGTATATTCTACACACACACAACACTTTGAATAATGCAATAAATGAACACAATCCATCATGAGGTCTACAGATTTATTGCTTATGCTGTTGGCTCTAATACACTTGACTGAAACACATGGAAGGCCACTTGAATATTTACGAGGTAAATTCTGATAGAGGACTTTTGAAGAGCACACTTGCGAAGTTATTTAAGAAACAAAGAGTGTACGACACAACTGTTAGAGAACTGACAAGATGACATGGGTGAACTGAAGCCCACCCTGATTTATAAACATGCAGGAAGAATGAGGCTTAATAGTGAGTGGACCACTGGGCAAACGTGAAAACATACCACACAGACAATTTGATAATTTTGCAATATTCAAGAACTGCAAAAACTGGCACTGCTACAACAACATTGTTCTGTGCATGCAAAAAACCTTGCTGTAGTTACTCAGCCATTTAAACTGCCCAATTAGCAGACCGCAAAACAAACCAGAGAGCGTAACGGTGAAATACAATGTGTATTTCAACCGTCACAAGTTAATTTACAGGGTTACCACCCAGGATGACAGCCAACACAAGGAAATACGACTGACATTGACTCAAGAGAAAAACTTGACGTGAAGAAATATGTTGAGCTGGATATTGCAGCCCATTAACGGATAATGGTAGGATTAACAGCTAGTGTGATTGTATCAGAAGACAAATTTCTTACACATTTGTTTAGACTGGAGCAAATAAGTGAAAAAGCTTCAGAAAGCGAAAGAGTCAGAAGGAGCAAAGAGTGGAGAGTTAGTGGAAACAGATGAAAATGGAAGAAAACTGGGCAGGGAGATGAAATGGCAAACAGAAAGAGTCCAACCATTAATTTTCAGACTTCTACAGCTGTAAAAGGTTCTCCCTGTGATGGCACATTACTAAAACTGTCAGGCTTGTGTGACAAAATATATACTTTTCTACTAATATACATTACAAGACTGCAGCTTTAAATAACAGTGCTCAATGCCAGTGCTATTGTGGCATAATGAGGATCAGTTACACTGAACAGCAGGATTTGATTGTTATTATTAGTGTTTGCTAAGACAAGCACATG
Source organism: Yasuhikotakia modesta (assembly GCA_036877545.1). Lineage (NCBI taxonomy): Eukaryota > Metazoa > Chordata > Actinopteri > Cypriniformes > Botiidae > Yasuhikotakia > Yasuhikotakia modesta. The sequence continues at coordinate 87,518 of JBAJNP010000240.1, read as the reverse complement.
AATATTTTGAAGGTTTTTGAAGGTATTTATCTACTTAAGTTCTACTTAAGTTCACCCCTTTTGGGTGAAAGGTTAATTCTTCATATACTTGAGTGTACATTTTTATACATTTTGTTTTCGGTCCATTCAGTCACAGTGCCCGTCCGAAGAGAGAAGCAGATAATGCTGATGCAGACGTTTCATGTGCCAGTTTCTATCATCTACATGCTTACTGAAAGAATAATGACTACTTGTGTATTCCACTGTCTCTAAAAGAAACCACTTCACTCAAGGGTTTAGCCAGTTTTCACAGTACTGCTGGCACTGGGTTTGGCTGAGGAATATTTAGAGACCTGCACATTGATTCTTTAGAGTTGTGATTCAAGGTTTTTATACAGAACTACTTGATCAGGTCTTTTTAGAAACAGAGTCACACCCAACAATTTATCAAAGGGCTATAGTCTGTGGACAGAAGGCACTCGGAAAACATGGCCAGTCCATTGCAGACTGATTTATGATAATGTAACATAGTAAATGATTTGTATGGCAAAATTGGTTAAGCTGATGTTGTTGTGTATGGCTGGTCAGGATGCTCAAGCAAACAGTTGAATGTTTTTAAAATGTTAAATTTTCCACGGGCGTTAACCCACAAATAACTTAAAATATTTCATGAACATTGCCATTTAAAAAAAATTTAGTTTTAAAACATTTTAGTTTGTGATATTTGGATCTGTCAGATGTTATAACGGTTGTCCATGGCACGTAGCAACTAGCTACTGCTATCAAAAGTTCAAGCTCCACTGCACTGAGTATTGAGAACCACAAGCAGGAAATTCTCAATCAATTGGTTCTCGAATTGATTGTAAGAGCCACTTTGCTCAATCATGGAAACATCATCACTTAACATAAAAATTCAAATTGTGTTTTCTGAATAAAACCAGATCAAGTTGCACAGTTCATTAGATGCAGTTGCTTAGATCAATGCATATCCACTGCTATGTGTTCAAAAATTCATTCGACCACATGGGATGATGCATGAATGGCAGACATATGCACTGGTGTCGACAGGCTGGCTGCATGTCAGATCTCACTGACTAAATAAAAGACTAAACGCAGCTGTGTTTCATTAAAGTCACATCATGATGTGCTTTGTGTTTTTTTAATTGCTGCATTTGTTTTTAACACATACAGTACAGCCAGATGGTCTCTTTCAGGTCCAGCTGCAAAACATTTGTTGTGTTTCTTGTCGTGCCTAGAAACGACAAGTGGTACCCCTGCAAGGTGGCATCAAATGCAAAAGAACTGAATCAGACCAGTTTTATACTTTTTCCTCTTCTAATTCATGGCACTGACTCTCTGGTTGTAAATTGTGATTGAACTGGGTGTAAAAACAATCAGGGAATGCACAAACAGGAAGAGAAATAGTGGGTGGTGGGTGATTTAAGGTTTCAAGGGCTGTTATCATTATCCCCCCCTCTCCCTATTTCCCGGGTGGGAGACAACAGCTGGCAGGAACTGGTGCCAACCCTCCACCACTGAGCTGAACAGGGCATCTTTCTGTAGCAGTGATTCGACCCATGCCAGCGGCAGAATCGGGCTTTGTTGAATCTCGGTATTTGATCTAATGACCCAGCGCTAAATGCCATTAACTAGGTTTGCTATTGGGACAGAGAGCTGCATTAAAATATGGAGTCAATAAGAAAAGTGTATTTGTTTCTGAGGTCAAAGCCATTGATACTGGCATCAGTTTTACTCTGTAATAAGTGGCTTGTTGGTTTTAAGGTCACATAATACTCACAATTACTTAATAAAAGCACTAACAAGATTTTTTAAACAATTTTAGTTGTTTCTCTCACACAGAAATGAGATCTATTCCCTTAAGAAAAAGATGCAATGTGATGTTCCTTGTCACAAGTCTGCAATGAAAAGTCAATATGAACTCAAAACATTTATCATCACCTTATCAGACTACATTACATATATTCCATTCATATAAACTTCAGAGCTCAATACCTACTGTACTTTAACAGCTAACTGTGTCTAGTTTAATTTCTACCCTAGGAAGAAACATTTGAGAAATTGAATACTTCGTCTAAGACACTTAAACAAATGATAATCAAGTCTGCCCTCAAGTATCCTAAAGGCCAACGTCTGAGCAATAGCACTTGAACCAAAGTTCAATTAAATTAAAGGGATTCTCCTGACAAATGTTAATAGCATGTTTTAGTGTGTGTTTCCATGCTATCAATGCATGCAATGTATGTACTGTATATTCAGTGACATCACTAACCTCCTGGCACTTTGAGCATGCTCTGTGAGTTGTGTGTGATGGGGGACGTCACACCTATTGGAGGATTGCGGCCTTTCTTCAGTCCGTTGGGCGGGTGTCCTAGTGTCTGTGGTTTCCTTAGTTCACCTTTGACAGCTGTGTCTTCCTGTACTCGGTTCTTTTTCCACTTGCTGGACAACTCCGCCTTCAGGCTGCCCGTGTCATATCCTCCCTCAGTCCGGCACTGAGTCTTCCCCTCCTCACTGTACCAGGAAAGGCCATTTTCCACCAGTGAGCGCTTTTCAGCATCAGTGCGCAGCTGCAGGAATAGTGATTAATACATGTTAAAAACTGGACAAAGAACTGGTCTAACACTATAATAATAGTTGAAAAATAAATTGAATTGTCATAACAAGAATGGTCAATAGCATGTTGAATTTGAACTGTTGCCACTAGGGCAACAAATTAATCATCATGCTATCTGTTTATTTAGTTTATGTATTAATGTTGGTATTTACTCATTCATTTTTTAAGGGTGTCCAGAATTGCTTTTGTTTCCCTAGTATTACATGTAATTAGATCTATATATCTTGGGGAATAGGTTAATTCTGTTCATTTGAATCTCTTACTGATCTCTTATTATTCATAGTATAAACATTGCAGCTAGGAGCACTACCAACATAAATAATGATATAGCACTCCAAAACCAGCATTCAATGACAATCACTTTCTACAAAAAAATAGGAAAGATAGAACATGATTTTGTCAATGCAAAACTCCAAAGATAGAAGTGTTGTGTTTTGTGATTATTTATGCATCAGAGATGCATCATGGACACATTCCAGTCTGAGCAGAACTAACATGTGCTGATAGTTTAGATAAATCAACACATAGTACATCCTCCTGACTTCCTCCTGTTTGGCTTTCCCTGTCTTTAGTCTAAATACGAGAAACAACTGCTTTATTTTTTCAAAGGCGTCCTGTGATCTATTCACAAAGTGTGTCGGTAACACTGTATCAGTTTAAACAATACAATATAGATGTAATGTATTTATTAAACCTGGTCTTCATCAGATGTTGTGCTCCGGGCTCTGCTTCTGTCATTTACATTACTGCATTTGCATTTGGCAGACACTTTTATCCAAAGCACTCAAGGTATACACTTTATCAGTACATGCGTTTACTAAGTGACAATGCTTTACCAAGTGAGCTACAGGAACATCACTGAGAGAAAATCCTCAGTCAACCTTCTGAAGTGGGACTACTTGTTTGGAAGGGGTATGTGAACCCAATGTTTCTTATGTGGGTGGAGTTTCTCCATGGCTATAATTACTATAATTATAAATTATAATTATGTTCTTTAAAGTTGTTGTTGAAAAAGGTATTGCAGGAAAGAGTACTTCCATTATTCTTAAGATAGAACTAAAGGTATATTTACTTAAATGTTAGCTTATCAGACAGATAAGCTGTCTGAAAAGAACAATAACTACTTTTATACTATTTTTTAATAACTGTTCTACAATCTCTACATTGACCGAAGTAAAACATTTAATTATCTGATGTTATTAATCAAATAAAGAAGTCTGTTCAGCACAGCACCAGTAAGGTATTTAAGCATCAGAGTTTAATGCACCATGCACTCAGGTTAAATTAACCATGTCTGGCTTAAGGAGAACCCAGCTATGCCCTGTTGGAGGGGCATACCAGCTTTATTAAATGTAAATAACCCATTGTGTAAGGTTGATGTCACTCAAGGAATGTCTGCTCCCTACCTAGGAATTCTGGATTACAGGCAAGCTCACATATTTGACCAAATAAACCTGTCTGAACACTGATGTTTGTATAACTGTGATGCTGATATGTTATTTCCTCTCTCTGGCATAGACAGCCACATGGGTCAGGTCAAGAAAGAAGCTGAGGTCTGCTGTAGCCCCTTGCTCAGTCATACCTTGAGCCTCTTCGTAAGTACAATAGACTCAGCTGAGTGGGGAGGTTGGAATTTAAGTCTGTGGGGGGTTTAGAAGAACATTATGTTCTGTTTGATGAGGAAGAACATTTCTTGAAATCTTGATGCCTACCCTCATAATATAGATTAGCATGTGGTCCTGACAGAGAGGTTCAATAAGGGTTATAACAGGATAACAGGGACATTGTCCTTAAAATATCTTGTGCTAATCTGCTGTTTTTCCAAGAGGAGATTCCTGAAAGGCAGTGGGGTACTAGTTTGTTACCCACAATGCACTGGGGATGCTCAAATTCTTAACTTGCCTAAAATTTCAATGAGTCATAAATTTTCAATTGTCTTTCCCAGTCTGGGACACTGAGATTAATTTTAAGTGATCTGTTCCTTTAAAAACTAAGCTGTGTTGTCCAGACTTTTTGTCCATGGAGCATTTTTGGACAGACTTATTTGAAAAGACCAAAGAGGCCTCACAGCTAACACAAACACAGACAAACACTCACACACAGAAAACTAAGCAACACATCTTGTGAGTTCATCTTTGAGGATGAAACCAGAGCCTCCCTGAAGGCTTCTTGGCCAGGCTGGAGTCACATTGCTGCCCTGGGTGGGAAAACTCTGTCGTGTGTGTTCCGCGGTGATAGATGTCAGATAAATATCAACTAAGTCAGTGTGTGCCCCTCACTATAAAGAGGTTAGTGGTTTGTAACACATTCATCGTATTAGCAGCGAAAGACTCTGAGCTCATGCTTGGTTTGCCAGTGAGACAGATCTGATGTCGCATCTCTGTGTGGAACATAAGAACGCTGCCAAACCTGATGCAACAAACATTAACGACGAAACATAAACCATAAAATCAATATGTCTATCCTCTTAGAAGTGAATTACCACAATGGCAGAGTTTCGGCGGGAGCCAATGGGAGTTGTTGGCAGAGAGTTGAGTGCGGAGCCAGCGTTGAACTCCTCTGAGCTAAGGTTGTCTGAACCATCACTCAAACCACTGCTGATGGAGCTGCTTTCATCCCAACTGCAAATAAAACATAAAACACATTATAACTGCACTGAACCGTTGCTTTAGACCTGCATGCATAAGAACTGCAGTGTGTAAGGGATAATGTACAGGCAGTCAGTCATTATCACTAAATAAACCCAGACATGGTGATCTGAACCCTAACAAGAAGCAGAGAGTTCTTGTATCACAATGAAGGTGTTTATTTTGCGATTATAGCCAGCTGACTGTCATCTTTCTTATGACATAACCAATCACTAAATACATAAACACACAGGTGATTGATTTCATTTCTATTTTTAAAACAGAAGGGGTTGTGAAAGTATAAATTTATAAATTGCAAGGGAAAACAATAGAAGGTGCAAAGCATGGCCAATTTTAATAAGTTGCTGATACTTTATAATTATTGGAAAGAACTGAAGTGAATGTATTTTTATTCTAGAGCATTAATGAAACCACTCGCTATGAGCAAACAACAGAGATGATCTGTGCTTATTACTTCCTAGATTCAACCTCATGTTTCTGGAGCTATTTTTCAATCAATTAGTTTGGATGTTTATCAAACAATCTTAAGGTTCTACAGAATCCTATTAAAGTTTCACAAGGACATCAGTTTATGTCTAGCGCTGGTGTATCCAATGCTTTGAGTGATGAATGTTTCAGGATGGACGGTGACTTTGAGATACCACTACATCTAGTCACCCAGGACCTGATAAACTCTGAGAAAGTGATGCCCATGTCCTGATGATACATACTGTCAGGGCTGGATTAGAACAGGGGTCTCTGGCGTCAGGAGCATGCGCTCTAACACCCAAGCCACAGAGGCGAGATTAGAAAAACCACTGACGAAACGCCAGACGTGATGGCAGCTGAATTTTATTATAACAAAAGATTTTCCAAAAACAAAGTAACAAATAAAAACTCAGAAAACAGGCAACAAAATCACAGGGTGATAACCCAGAAAAGATAACCAGAAGAACCAGTTGCCTAAATAACCAGTACACAGCTGACGTCAATAACACTAATTAACAAAGGGCAAGGGAAAAGACATAACTCAAAAGTGACCACTAGAGGAAAACATATGAAATAACAGGCAGAATGTGACACACACAGCCATGAATACTGAGCTTTTGTGGAATTCAACATACATGAACTCTATCTAACTGGTTCCTAGTAGATAAAACTTGTTTTGCAAGTGATGTTGTTATACTGGAATTAAATGCAGCCAGAAAGGTTTGTGAGGTTGTGACAGGGTGTTCTGGACAGCTGTAGAGACCTTTAGGTTGAAACAGCTGACTTTGGGATCTCATTTCTCTTTTTACGACTTTTGGCAGACTCCTGGCTGCTCTCATGATATGTTTATGTTCATGTGGATTTTTTGCTGCTCTAAGTGTTTTTTAAAATTGTACATGTTTTATGCAACAGCAAAATGTAAACAGTTGTTGCAAGTGTCATCATCATTCAGGCATGTGAGACACAATAATTCATAAAATACTACATGTTAATGATGTTCTAGCACCATAAGTTATATAGTATTGCCATATAAGGAACTACAGTAGCACCAATAGCATGGTGCTACCATCAAAAGCATGGTCCCCACAGTATTTTCAGTTCAGGGAAATATTAAAATAAGATAAAATGCATTATTATGTCTTTAAATGCTAAATAATTTGTTAAAACTTATTGTAAATGAATGATAAACACTGTCTGATTATTTTATAAAATTGTGCCATGCCAACACTAGCTTCAAGTCATGACCTCAGTTATGACCTCTGAACCTCAGCACACAATGATGATGAGTTTAATTCCTCAGATGTCCCAGTGTCACCTAAAGATGGGAACAAAGCTACATTGCAGGAGTCTATGATTGTGAAATATCCAAGTACTTTCAGCCTCAAGGAGCAACAGTGATGGTTCCATTATAAGGGACAATTAACAGGGTTTGAGTTTTAGAGCAGTTTGAAACACTTTAGTTTTTAAGCTCTGTTATTATTACACAGGATCCTCATTTTCAGACCCGGAATTTCTGAGAAAGACTTTAAACTGAGAACCTCACGCTTGTCTCTCACAGCTGGGAATATTTGTGCGATTTGGCAGCTGCTATTTTTCTTTGATGCACAGCAAACGCACCATATGTGCCACCTAAACGCTGCTATTTTTCTTCAAACCTGCTCGTTGCTGTAAACTGTACAATAGTGACAGCTTAGCAGCCATGAAGACGCAGCGTTGCATCACAAAATTATGATGACATCTGTGTGTTCTGGATTTATCATCCAAAGTGTTGCTATAGAAGAAAAATGTGACGGTTAGAGCTTCCCAGCGAATTTGACTAAACAGGTGATGGAAAAAGGAGAGCAAGGAGGCCTTAAAATCTCCGGGTTCACCTACAGCATCCCACTGACGGCAGGCCTCACTTCAAAGGCATGCCACAGACATCACGTGGCTTTCGATAAACCCAGATCTAACCTGCCTGTTTGATGCTGTTCTGTGGAAGTGGAAAATTCTGATAAGAACAACAACCTTTAGCTGATACTGTGTTTCTTTGGCTAGCTATGTTTATAGTGGTGACAGGTGAACTTTAAGGATTCCTGCTGTATCATTGTTAAAAAAAATAGTCAAACAGGCCGACACCGCTGAACTAATTATGCTAGTGCTGTTGGAGCTGTCAGTCTATAACTGAAGCACATGCCTCTTTCTGTCCGCCCCTCCCAGAACAAAGTGCTCAAAAAATACAATAATGCCATGTCAAGGCTGCACTGTAATTGCACAGAGCTTCAGCTCTGGCAGCGATTTAAGATACAGCGTCCTCTCCCCGACCCTTAACCAAACATTAACTTTAATTGCATGGATGCTAGGCAAGCAGATAACAGCAATTTCTAAAGAAGGCACTAGCGATCCAAGATCTATTTAAGGTTTTTAGAAAGGGTTGTGTCATGGCATCTGTCCCCACACATATCAGACACAAAGAGTCAAACTAAACCACTAGACAACATAGAACAATCTAGGTAAATCCAGGTAGCATTTGACTTATTTTGTGTGACATTTTCAATATCATAATGCATAAAACATAATAATGAATCAAATAATGATTAACTGAAATATGAATAATAAATAACTTATTGAAAAATATATTAAAAATAATATCAAACATTTCTACTCTTTCTATTGTTGCCTACAGTACATGTCCTATATCATTAACACAGTTACATATATCAATTTTGTCAGCATGTTCTGCATTATTTGTGTTTTGCCCATCCCATTTTGCCAAGCTTAGCAGAAAACTGGAATGCCAAATGACAGGTGGCAGATCCTCTTTCATCAGCGCCAAATGGACGCACAAAATCCACAGAGGGAGTGACGCCTCAAAGCGAGTCCTGAAGACTGCTGTATATCACTCATTCTGTCTCACCCATAAGCAAAACAGCACATGCGTTCTGATTAAGAAAGCTAACCAGCAAAAAGGAAGGAGATTCAAAAAGATTGTTGTTGTTGATGAAATGGCATTGTTGACACTAGACTACAGTTGTCTCCTCTGGCAAGAACAAAGCCACACTTAACGCCAATGTTTACTGCCAAACTTGTCTCAGACTTGGCTGCCAGTCAATTACAATATGGTAGCCCTAGTTCTAGTCCTGGATGCTAATTGGTCATAACAGTTTTGTTCCAGTTGTATTTAAATTATAAGGTATGGTAAGCAGTGGATGTTATGAAAACATAGCTGACAGGTGTTGTTAGGGACAATATGAATGTCTGCCACTTTTCAGCTTTGATTGTATAGTCCAGTTGAGTGCCTTATTGCTTAACACATAAGAAATTTTTAAGGACACAGATATTTATTAATGTTTTAATCTATTAATGTTTATTCAAATTACATTTTAGGTAAAATCATTGCCATCCTATTAGAAAACACAGGCATGTAAACTATAAAATAACAGTTGTTTTGCAACAAAAAACGATTAGGTACGCATGTCACACACACAGTGATGCAAATAATAAGGAAAGGATAACTATTGATCAATCAGTATCCAGGATCAATTTGTTTTAAAATAAACAATCAAAGCTATATCGTTAATATAGAATTATTGTCTTACAACATCCCTTTTGATTGAATTTCTTAATACTGCATGGCCTCTGTGAAATCTATGTCTTGTACATGCACAAAATGATCAATAACTGTAGCCCTTTTTCCCTTTATTCCTGTCAACTGTATCATTAATCCAAGCCATAATATCCCACCTATGTCATCCCTCATAAAAGTGATACTAACTGTTATTAGGATTCTGATTTTAATCTGTCTCTTGTAGCAGGTATTCAATACATGGTACACACTGTGTGTATATATGTGGGCTAAGTGTGGGTGGAGCAATGGCTGCAACTGGCAGCACAGATGGTTCACAATAAGGAGTGTAAGACTACCTAACCAGCTAAGCTTTGGAGAACAGATTGCCCTGACAACACTGAACCAAGGCAGCTTATCAAAGACAAGCCATTTCTGAAGGATTCACATTTATAATTCAGTTCTGACCACATCCATCATGTGAATATGCTTAACGTTTAAAATGTGCTGACAGCAAAACCTATGGATCTGTAAAGAAGGGCGACCTTTGACATAGACACCTCATACATATTCTGCTAACTGTATGTGAAACATATGTAGACATGCCACAGAGGATCTCTGTCTGCCAAAAGCTGTCCATAAACCTGACACTGTTACACTGAGTGCTATTCTCATTGGGTTTAGTCATTTATCTGATTGGCCAGCATTTCATGTGAAAATAGACATGCATTTCCTCACTGATACTTTCTCATTGTTGGGTCTTTACTTTATTGCACATAATAATATGAAACACAATGAGATACAGTAACAGGTCTGGTTTTAAAAGCTTACCAAAGTAAATAAACCACACAAAAGAGATTAATAGGGATTATATATCAAGTTAGACTTGAAATGATTACTGTCTATTCCATCTGTCCAGAATATAGCCGATGTGCAAACCTTTTGAGATACACAAACCCTCTGAAAGACCATCTAAATGCTTTGTTGAATTAAAATGTCACTCCTCCAATACCACCAGCAACCAACTAGGAAGTTACAAATCACGGTCTGTGATGTTACAAAAACTTATTCGGACTAAAGCTCAGACAATGATCTGTTTCATAGCACAATCGGTGTGGTATCTAGGACAGTCTTCAGTATGTATTTGACTTTGTTGTTAATATAAACATTAGTCAGCTAGGTCATGCTGAGGATACTGGCCTGAATTTTCTTACTGGATTTCCTGTAGGCCCCTCTAGACCTTTCTGCAGTGGTCTATTAGGCACCATTTTGAATTTTGTGGAGCTGATGACAAATTATGTGAACCTAAAACATGTAAACCAGATCCCAACGTGTTAAGCAATAGTTCAAACAGCTCAAATGAACTCTGAGAAGAAAAGTATTTCTTAAAGTATTGAGCAACTCAGAACTGACTCAAAGCAGATTTATAGTCCGTGAGTAATTAATTAGTGTTGTTCTGGAGCTCAACCACACATGTAATATTTTCTGGCCTAAAACATGCCCTCTCCTCAACAAAGAAAGCATGTTTAAAAATGACATCTTAGGAGCACCAAGACTTGAAAACTAGATTTAAAAATAATTGCTGCTTGGGATTTTAGTGGCCATTTTCCCAAGTGCAGATTAAGCTTAATGAAACTGCTCAGAGGGGATACTCTATTGAAAATCCCTTGTCTTTTGGACTAGGCTTAATCTGAGTCTTATAAACTAAATCAAGATATTCGGCTGAATGTATTTTGACTGTAAAAAGTGATTAAGGATCAAGGTCATAGCTTGCATCCTGACGCAAACAGATTGTGTTGTTCACTTCATATATATACGTACATATATATGAAGTATAATGTACATACAAATGTATGTATATTGAAAAATAACACCACCTGCTACGGACACTTTTGAGTACTTTTCTGTACTATAGTAGCATGTTTTATTTCACCTCCAGTGACAGAACACTACCTGAAAGAAACCCAGACATCTAAACCGAAAAGCTCCATTAATTCTCTGAAGTTCAAGCTTCCCATGGCTTCTCTCCAGCATGGACGGTTGATTTAACGGATGCATTCCTGTTTGAATTTGGATGTTGAGGGGAATGTTTTGGTTTGAATGAGGGGGAACAGAGAGGTAATGAACAGCGCTCCTCCCAGACCCCAGCCTAACTCATAGCAGCTGTGGCCACTGTTAAACCCAGCATGGCCTCTTCCTTCTTACAGCTGCTGATGAGCAACTGCACGCACCACAGTCCACCGCCATAACAATACACAGGCACAGATTCAAAGACTAACCCCTCTGTACCATACTACAGCTGGAGAGAAAGGGGAGGAGCCAAAGCTATGAGGTTAACTATTGACAACCAGCAAAAAGATCAGCAATGCTATTGTAAGAGTCTTTGCTGCTTAACATTTGTCATGTTCCTGATTCTTTATTACCAAATGTATGAATAATGATTTTTTTATGATTTTGATTTTTCAGCTATCATCTAAAAAATGTCAAGTATATAAAATAACCGTGTTATACAATATTTACTAAAAATTATTTTTTAAATTGTAAAAGAAAATAATTATTACCTGTGTTTGTAGTTTTGGACAGACATAAGGGGAAAGAAACAAACCTGTAATGTTAATTAATCTGATTAAGGGCCTGGCTAATATATCATCTGTTACTTAGCAACACTGTAAAAAATGTCTGTGAAAACTACAGTAAAAAACTGCAAAAAGACAACAGCAAAATACTTTTTAACTCTAAATAGTATAACACTGTATTGCATTCATTAAATTACCATAATTTATGAAACAGTATATAGATGTTAATTTTACTCTCCTAATATGTAAAAAACACAGATTCTTACAATAAAAAATAAAGTTTTTGGTGAAATTAATGGGAAAATACTGTTCCCTTACAAACAAGGAATTACCTTAAAAACAATGGTTTTATTCTGTGTAAATTACACATTCTCTTAATGTGTACTGTAGAATTTACAATATAACGCCTTTTTAAATCCAACAAACACATACCTTAAATCCTACAGTAATTGGATGGTAAACATGTTTAATTTTTTGTCAATTTTTAGAAAAAACTTAAAATATTCTGTAATGTAGTTAATGCCAAATGCAATGCAAGATTGTATTGAAGAAATTTAAGAAATAACTGCAGGGTAGTAGGCTAGTAAGTGGCATAGAAAAATTATAATTAAACGCATGAACAAACTTAAGGACCGAACCGTCGAAAAAAAATGCAACAGAAAGAGGAAGCTCATCTCCCCGCCAATTAACCTTAGGTGAGTTGCGCAGCTCGAGTGGTGAGTTCTTGTTTTCTCTAGTATCTTATTTTAACACAGGGTAACTTGCAATTTGCAAAGTTAAGGGAACAGATGAATGTTGTACTGCTAACGCGAAGTGTAATCTTGATGCCTTGTGAACTTATGCATTTAGCCCATTTTCAAATTACTCATGTTACTGTTACGGCTAATGAAGCACATGCTTGAAAACTGGCGTCTTTTGATGTTGTTTTAACCAATGTCTTAGCATACTTTTAGAATATATATATATATATATATATATATATATGTATATATATATCAATCAATATATCATAAGTAACAACAGCAGTCAGGAGGACAAATACTTTTTTAGTAACTATTTGCTTTAATGGAGTAAAACATCCATTCTCACCCCCTGTAACTACAGGCAGCTCACCACAGGAAACCGTAGACTTGTAGCTCATCCATGACAGCAGTAAAACTTGCAGTAAAGACTGACTTTTAAAAAGGGTTAAATGATTCCAGTGCAAACAAGAGCCATTAAGTGTCAAACAGGTTTGGCTGGACTTCTCAGTCAGACTAACACATTTAGACCAAGCAAAACTTCAAGTCATTCAAGTGAGTGACCTATACATCAAGCAATTTGTAACATGCAGGCTTAGAGGTTAGTGCTGTAAATTGCACAAAAAGCAGAATAAAAAATAATTCATTCTGTATAAATTGCAACCTCTGCCAGCTGCCTGACTACATATCACTGCCGACCAACGCCATTGTTTGATTTTAAATGGTCCAACAACTAAAACAAACAGATAAAGGTGTTGAACCTGGCAGCTGGGAAGGTATTGTGATAAAATTGATCAGGATGAAATTGATAAAAATAGTTTCTCAGTTGAGAAACTGGTGTCAAAAGATGCAAAAAAACTTTGTGTCCACGGCACTGTTGCCTAAATGCTCATAGCAGTAATGGCTTGATCTCTTTGCTCCTAATGGTTTTACATAAAGGGTCGATTGAAGGGGTCAGTCATCCAGAAACAGCAAAAACAGGGCTGTGCTTTTCAAGGTCAGAATCAATAAGGACAGCAGGGAGGGAGGGTGTACCGTCTGCTACCTTCATGGGTCTGAGGTCACATTTTAAGTAAGTTTGAAGACCTCAAATGATTAATGAAGCTAACAAGGGTAATGGCTGTATCATGAGTTTGTGTGTGTGGGAAAGGGGGTGGTAACAGGAGGGCTGGAGCTAGGGGCAAAACAGGCATATTTTTTAATTCAGTAATGTGATGTGATGAAAAGAAATTAAATTATTATTGTCAAAATTATTTGAATCTTTTAATCATCATCAAAACCTTACTTAACTTTAGAGCACAAATTTCCAAAAAATTGAAGAAATTCCAAATGTGATTTATTTAAAAAAAGATCAATTAATTTATATTGCTGCTTAAATATTCAAATATGCTATTGCATATTTATACTAATTTATACTAGTTATAATTCTAATTATCCTTTTAGTCATAAAGATGCTTTAGTAATTATATGATGGCGGACACGCCCCCTCTTGAATATGACCGCTCATCGCTCTCAATGCTCAAAGATGTTGTCCAGATCAGCAGTTCACTAGGTTTAAACACACACAAGCAATATACAATTAACGTTGTTGTAACAATTAAATGGGGAGCACTGGTTCACGGCACCCCACTCGCATCCTTTAATGTAGGTCATTAATGAATACGGCAGACTATAGAATAATATACTGTATAACCACGGGCGCTAAAAGGCATACGCGTCCTCTTCCGCGACCACTTCGGGCAATCCACAAATACATGTCCTGTCTCTCAGTCATCAGACAATAGAAGTAGTTGCCTCTTAAAGCGAGATATCCGCCTGTTACCCCCTCCGCAATGCACCCCCGAAATACACCTTCATTCATTCACATTCAACGCCTCCGCCTGCGACACTTCACCAACCATCAGCGCGGTGCAACAATTTACATTGCACACTTTAAATCAACTTGCGAAGACAAAGACATTTAAGTCGCTCAAGCGATATTAGGCAAATTAACAGGGGCTTTTAAATATTAACTAGTTACGTTATGTGACCCGAGAGAGCTTTAAAGCAATCGGGATGTAGGGTACAAATGAATTAATTTAATACTACATTATCTTGACCTTTATCTTGACTATTTATTACATACATAATTACATACGGAAGATGCCACGTGTTGACAGTTTGACGCTTATATACCTAGATATTTAAATCAATCAGTGTTAAATGCCACTATATGGTGTGACAATTATGGCGCATAAGAGCGAACGAGCTTTATAACCCGAAATTGCCAAAAATGAAATCTCCGACTTGCATGCACGTATCTACATTTACATTTATTCATTTGGCAGACTATGCGTTAAAGTCAACACTAGTCTAACACACGTTTATCCTACCTTGAGAGATGATAGTGCATTGTCCGTCCTACCCGCTGACCCTGAACCTGCAGAATTTTCCCATTGAGAACACGACCGCTCATTATTTCTCACGCCGCTTTGTTCCAGGCTCACATACTACATACAGTATAAAATCCCGCGTCTGCTCTCTGTGGCTCAGGGGCGGCTTTCTGCGCAAAGCTCCGGGCTCACATTGAGAGAGAGAAAGAGAGATAGAGGCGAGGACAGGAAAGGAAACACCCCCGAATTTCCACCACTTCTCCTGTCTTTCTATCCGGAGCGCAGCCAGCTGTGAGCATTTTAATGCACACCGACCGATGGTTCTCAAAACGACAGACTGAATCATCAAATCTTTTCTGCGGAATACAATTACTGCAAACAATTTTTTAGTGGCGTTTCATTTTTCCTTCACTTTTTACATGTAAATGAAATACATTAAATACATTGTTACAAAAACTGTACTACAAATATTTAATGTGAAATACACATCAGTTAGCATTACTCATTACTTAAGAATATATTAGTCATAAATTTGTAATGTTAAAAATATTTTTAATCGTATGTAACATAATATTTATGAATATAAAGGATAAAGTAAACTTCAACTTCATTGAAAATGACATTAATAAGTTAAAAGGTGTGACACTTTTTTAATAAATCAAGACAAGCTGTATGTAAAATAACTATTTTATAACATCTGTCATGTTGTGCCACTGTCAATATTCAGAGGCACAGAATAAAAATCTGCAAAAATTACACCAGCAGGTGTGGCTTCAGAAAAAGGTTATAAAAGTTAGAACATTAAAAAAAAGAGACTTTTCACAAACAGTCCTGCAAAGAGGACAACAGTGAAAAGACAGTGTCCTTCTAGTCAATAGACTGCTTCTCTCAATGAACAGTCAGCTTGAAGAAAGCCAAGACTCTTGGAATCACTGAGACAATGTCATAAATAAACCTTAGGGGACAGCCCAAATAAATAAACAGAGGACAGCCCAGAGGATATAACAAAAAGGGTCTTCTTTCAATGCATACACACACACACACAAGCATCCAGCAAACACACATTGCTGGTGGCCCTGATGTTGGTTAGTGCCTTTAACCACATGTGTGTTCAGACATGAATGTGACAGGCACGCCTGGTTGGTCCTTTGGCAGTGTGTACAAAACACAGAGACTGCAGGTGTGCCAGTCTCTTGCCCGCAGTGTTGCTTGGCACTGGGAGACAATAGAGAAAAGGAGCAAGGCACAAAAGAGACACTAATAAGCAAAGAGTACAGCATAATGAATGATATCCCCCCCATCCCTCTGATCTCCCAATCGTGACAGGGCGCTGTGGTCAGAGCGCTGCGCCAAGGTATCCAGCACAGCAGTAAGAGTCATTGTGGTTTTATTGCACCCTATAAATGCTTGTGGAGAACAGCGTGTCTGGTTTTAGCAAGTATGATGGACCTAAGTGATAAAGCTTAGTAATTTCAATAAACACTGGTAGGCAGATTACTTAATAACAACCCTGTACTTTACTGTATGTATATAATTGTGTCAAATGGGATAGTTTAATCACAATTATGTTATTTCAATTTCAGTTAAATGTATAGTGCAAACTCACAATTAAATAATAATAAGAAGTACATACAAAATATAGGAAAATAGACTTTGAAGGTTTCCACAGTTCATAAATAACACACTTCTAACCTATCAGTACCCCGGACCTCTCCCAGATTCCATACACTGAGCAAAGTTGACTTAATTGGCAACTGCTGCGATTGTTACAGCCCCTTCCCCAACATAATGGCCAAGCACCGACAGAAGACTTTGATTTCCCTGGGAAAATGTCAGTGTACAAGAGATGAAAGAGGAACCAAGCAGCTCTGAAAAGACCTGGGAACCCTCATCCACCTTATCTAGAACTCATGAGCTACCACACCTCACTTCTTCACTCCCTCCTTTAAGCAGCAGATACCCTTGAGAACATGACTCAGGTTTAACAATCCTGAAAATCAACAATGTATGACTTAATCATATAGATCTGTTTGGGTGACCATGATTTAAAGGTGGAATACTTTGTAAATATTTCTGAGATGAAAGTGTAAGTGGATTAATCAATTCCCATGTGCAAGTCTGTGAGGGTAGAGACACACACACTCCCAAATATCCATAAATTGACTTTAATCATAAAAGCATACAATTCTCCACAGACCTACCCTCCACAGAGAGCCATAGGGCCACAGAGTGACTAGATATAGAACAGACTGTGATATTTCATTAACGTTTGTGTTGATGTTGGTTTCAACCTCCTCAGTCTTAGGCTATCTACAGTCGCTAACCTCTCATATTTGAACTGAAAATGTTTGGCTTTTTGTGGAACACCCCACATGCATTAGGAAATTTATCATGTGAAAAATCCATTAAGGCCTATAACTCCACCTTGAGCAAACTTGGCCACTTTAAAACTGATAAAGCACATTGAAAATATGGTCCCTGCATACTTATGTCTATCCTCCCATGAAATCTGTACAGTCTCAGTATAACATGCTCAAGAACTCGCCATGGTTAGAGAGAGTTTCCACGTCTACATAATGTGTGTATCATTAGAGAGACTTTCCACATCTACGAAAACATGTATATCATCAAAGGAGTCTATGCTTTTTTTGGAGCCGTTGGATCCTTTAGTACAGACCATGGGCTTAGCAGACAAACCAAAGTCCACATATTTCAAAGCTGTAGGATGTGATATGATGTATGATAATAGAACCAGCACAACTGGACTGTTAGTTCACTCTGTAGCAGAATATAATAACATAGGTGGAGTTGACAACTGCTCTTCATTTTATAAGATATTTTGTAAAAATACCTATCAAACAAAGCACACAATGAGGAAGCTATGCCCAGAACCTTCTAAATTCAACACAGTTGTCTGAAATAAGAGCTCATAAAGCTGTTTTATAAAGGAAAGACAACACATCTTCAAAGCAAACTTGTCTTTTAAGACAATAGGCAGCTGAACATATTCCACAGTGCTAGAGCAGAATTCTTGTTGAGGAACGTTAACAAGAATCTACTTTACCTAAATTTCCAACTTTCCATTGTAAATGACAGTAAATCTGACCTCAGGGGAAGAAAAAACACTTGGCAGTTTTTTTCACATTGCTCTCTTTAAACTATCTACAAATTCTATTGCCACTGTCTATGCTGTGGTCAGACAGAAGAACCAAATCCAGGGCTACTCGAGAACACTCAAATCTCTTTCACAGGAGCAGCGGCACTTTATTTGGTTGGCCGCTCCCCTTTGTTGAGCACTTCTTGTCCCATTTAGTCCATTTATAAGTGAAAGGGGAGCTGATGTGACTGAGTGGTTCTCCCACAGGGTGTTTAAAGACAGTGAGTGTGGGACTGGCTGTAACAGGTGGATAGAAGAAATAAAGGGAGTGATGCATGACTGCTTACAGGAGACCATCAGAGTGACCCAGCAGGAGGGAGGGGAGCCTCTGGGTTTCTTATGCATTTTAGTCCTCCTTAGATCTCATTGTTTGACCCTGCAAGTGTGAAAAGTGTTATTGTGTTTGTTTGTGTGTGTTCCTCCCTGAAAACCTAAATCTAAAGCATTTCTGTCCTACAGATTTAAAGAGTTTAAACTTTGGAAAAACACATCCGCTAACCTTGAAGGATTTCCTCTCCAATTTCACTTCCACTCTGCCTTGTGCAATGTTGTTTTGAATGGCCCCTCTGCACGATTATTCTATTGGCCCACCCAGACGGCGTGGACTGGAGAAGTGGATCTGAGAAGGTCTAGTTGACTGAGCTTAATCCTTTTCAAGACATTACAGCCTTAAAAACGTCCACAGACTCTGTGGTCATTTTGCCCAGCTCCGGCCCCCTAATATTTTGAAGCAGACGTGAAATTCCCCAGAGCAAGCTGCAAAGTAACGTAGCACTGATAGATTGATTTTTTTCTCAGAATCCAGTAAGGTTGAGCATTAGGGACACAAAGTATGCAATTCTAGACTTCATCTGATATATGTGCAGCTGGTTTGTTTATCACATGTTCTGCATTTCAGACCTAACGGAAGTCTTGACATTTGTACCAAACAACAGCTTAGCATTTTTATTCTCTGACCATTCTCCTACAAGAGAGAAAGCTGTTACTTCCACAAACTCCTCCTGACAACACGTGCAAAGTTTTGGGCAAATGGAAGGGAAATTTGGTACAAGTGTTGTAAACCACCCCCTCATGTATTTATTCATTTAAAAAGCATTTGTTATGATTGAATAAGTCAAAGCCTTGTCCTTACAGAGACAGATGACCATCTTATAGGTAGTCAAATAAGCCAAAACAGAGACAGAAACACTCCACATCAACACTATTGTGTCTAGTCCTCTAAGGCAATTTAGTTTCACATTAAGATTTTCTTTGGCAAGTTGAGAGATTTGGAGGTCATCACTCTTAACTACCATCACCGCTCAGTCCATGCTGTTGTGCCAACTTCTCTAATCACTTGTGACCTTTTCATTGACATTACACTCCTCTGCTGGGCTGAGAGAGGATTAGAGACTTCCGGATCATTCAGTTCCAGAATACATGCACATTTATTTCGTGAGCTTAGAAAAAGGACCGCAGCCAATTGAGGAAGGGGGTAAGCTTTGGCGGGAACAATGGGAGAGATTACAGTGAAGATTTGTCCCAGCAGGGTGTCTATGCTTTAGAGGCAAAAGCAGACAAACTCATACCCCTTTTTCCATAACCAGGGTCGTTTCATTTAAAGTGTTTTCAGGTGTTTTTAGAGAAAAGGTGGTTGTGGGCCTATAATCCTGTCTTTACAACAGCCTTGTAGTTTTAGTCTAGCTAGACTGACACAAAACAAGTCTAGATTGCTTGAAACTAGATGCTCCTATAAAATTCCAAAAAGCTAGGCTGCAAAGTTACTTCATCTTTCATCTAAAATATTATATTTACAAACCAAATGCTTATAAATAAATTGCTTTTATTTTTATAATAATATAATATAATATAATATAATATAATATAATATAATATAATATAATATAATATAATATAATATATTGTAAGCATAAAGACACCAACATTCATATCTTTTGGAACAACAATACTGTTTAAAATAAACTAAGCAAGTAAATTAAAGACAAAAGCTGTTTCATATTTAGTAACCTGTCCTTCCTTTACAAACATTTTTTAAAATTTTGCCTAAACTCTTTACTGTAGGTTTCAGACAGGCTATCCTAAGTATCTTGGAGATGTTGATTAGGAGAGAGCTTAAGATATTGGGACATTACTAAGGTTTTCGAGAGTATCACTGTCAAAGGAGCGTTGTTGTCACACAAAATCTAATTCTGTATTGTATTCCATCTATTTTTCTTTTGCTTTCATGTGTGGCTTATTGTAGCTGTAGTTGGGACAAATCAGAATCATATGAACATCTGAGACGGTGCATTTGGAGAAGAAATCATCAGCCTATAACGTGGCAGTCTTGAGAATTCCATAATGATGATACTGGAACAAAGCCTTCTGGGTAATGAATAAAGCAGTATGATGATGCAATAGCCGCAGTGTACTACAGACAGAAAGAAATTTAAACACAGCTGCTGATAGACCAACCAGACGGTAATAACATAGTAGAATATCTACTGCACGTCTCTTTTCCATTTGGGACTTTTTTCACATTTACACAACCGTAAAGGACATATTTTTGAGGAGGAACACAAAATCCCATTGAAGAACCTGTCACAAAACTTTTCCAAAACCACAGAATCCAACCCATTTTGCACAAATCTCTACGGAGCACAATTTGATTGACAGCATTCCTGGCTAATGACAGCTTTTCCATTGCTTACTCCCCACATCCCACAGGGCATATCCTGGACAAAGGGGGGTAGTCAACCTTCATCCACATGTAATGTCAGCCTCCCGCAAGTCATTGTTGACCTTCAGCTCAAGTGGAGGAGCGGTGAGTCTATTAGGGTCATGTGATTCCCAAATTCACCTGAGGGCATGATGGGAGGTCAACTGCATCAGCAACATGCCAGCACAGCAAAATACTTTTGGAAGAGCAAAGGGAACCAAACTAAAAAGGAGACAAAGAAATCTGTTTTGTTGCAGAAGCATTGTGAGACATTGGATGCAGAAATGCCATTTAAAACATGATGGCTTGCAAAGAACTGCATGTTTGATGTACACACTTAGACAAAGACAAATGAGACACGGCAGGGGATAGAAACAACAGTGTTAGCAGCACAATGGGAGAGTTTGTGACTGCTTTGTAAAATCACAAAGAAAGGGCTGATGGAAATTGGGAAAAAAGAGAGCTTGATACAGTAGAGGTGTAAGCAACTAGTCCTGATGTATACTGTAAAATAATTACATACAGAAAAAGGGTTGATGGAAAGCGATGGAATTTATACAGTAGATGTTAACGCAGACAGCACTGATGCATAATATTATGACATGCTGACTGGGTTTGGGCAACAGCCAGAGGCAGACAGCTCACAGGTTAACTCTTTACTATAGATAAGAGCTTTGTTTGCCTGACTGCCCATCAACATCTCTTCCCTACCTCCATCTTTTCACACTCGTATCAACTGTCACTCCCACACCAGAGAGCTACCATTTCTCAAGCCAGGAGACATGGCACAGTAAAAGAGTTGTTTCTGGGCAATGAATGATTGAAAATGTATGAACCATTAGTTGAATTTCCTATGCAAGTATCATATAAGCTGATTATACTTAACTTTGTGTTTCAGACACAAGAAAAAACAAATACACAAAAGCCTCTTGTGTTTAACTCACTTAAGCATGTATGAAATCTTTAATAATACTTGTATTATTTAATATTTGTATTCTTTGTAATATATTGTATTATCCTAGATGAAAAGTATTTCCTCAGTTCCTCATAAAACCTACCATATTTACATCAACAATATAACTACCCCATCCCCTTTAGATCCCTAGTGCACATTGAAACATACATTGCCACTGGAAACATAATGTCATTGCATTCTGTGAGACTACAGCTTGGCTGAATATCTGCATCTCTGCAGGAGCAAATATACTCAGAGCAGGGTGGAGCAAGAAATCCACATTTTGCTTCTAATTTAAAGGGTTTATATAAACAGAGATGCTCTGCTGAGTTAGAACACCATCAGGGTTTTCTGAAGCCACTAATGACAAAAGCATTCACTGCATGGAGAGTTATAGACTGGAAAACCAAGTCCGGATATTTGCTGTGGGTTCCGAGGTGGCAAGAAAGTAAGGGAAAAAAAGGAAAAAGTGTTGAATTTAGTGAAGAGTACAGTAATACAGCCACGTTTATACAAGTGTTTTTGTTTCCACAACAAGTGGCGAAATGACTGATGTAGAATTTAAGCAAATAATAAGCTGCAGTGTAGCTGGAATATCTAGCCGGTGTTGACTGATTCTTTTACCTACTACATTTTTTAATATACTGCCAATGGTCAAATGATTATGCAGTAATACTGCTGAAATAATGTTAGGTAACTGAAGAAAAGTTTTGTGGTCTTCCCTTTTCATAAAGGGAATTACATTTAACTGCTCAAAATGAGCTAAATGTTTGATAAATAAATCCCGTGTTCCCCCCCATCTGCAGTAAGCCACTTTAAACATGTGATTTACACAGTGATCTATTTGTCTATTACTGCATAAAGTTACTGACAATGCATAAATAAATAATATAATATACCATACCATATTACATTTAGCAGACGGTTTTATCCAAAGCGAACAGTGAATTCAAGGTACACATGTTTTTATCAGGACTTGCCTTTCCCTTAATCAAACCCACATTGCGGTGTTAACACAATGCTCTACCAGTTGACCTGGAAGGCTGTTATATTATTTACTAACAGCTAGACACTTTTAGCTTTACAGCTTAAAGTGTCATAAATACAATTTTCATCAAATGTTTATAGATTTCAGAGTGATTAAACACACAATAGCACTTAAACATGACATTGCAGTGACAGAAGAGAAAATTGATTTCATGGTGGCACAAGCAAAGCAGTGGAGAGCTCTGGGCACCACCACACAGACATCTGAGGGGCAAACTAACAACAGAGGCATTTTATACCAGGGGTATTTGATTTGAAAAGTACATTTTACTATATATACATTTTATTTTATTGTGTTATAAAGTCACCTACATTAAATTCAACTTTGACAAATGAGCACAAGGCAGTAATGAGCACAACATAATTATGATAAAATGCTAAACTGCCTTATGTCAATTTGTCAATATCAATCTCAATAACAATCAACTTGTATATTGATGGTTGTCTTTTCTTTCACCAACACACAAACTATAAATATACAGGGCAGAATTATGCATTAAGTACATTACAGATATTTAAACCTGTTACTAAAACACTACCTGCTCCCTTCACAGGGGAAAGAATGCTAGACAAGAACACGCAACACACTAAATCTCCACAAACTTATGGGACAATCTCTTTAAAGACAACAGTAAAGCTCTTCTCCTCCTGTCTGCTCCACAGTCCGCCACACCTGGCACCTCACTTTAAGGTTAACTGTATGGTTTGTGTACACATTTGTGTCTGTCAGACAATTGTTGCCATGGAAAGTGTGTGTGGCCTGTCCTGTGCCCCTGGGAACTTGTGTTCATTCTGTTGTGATAAGTGATGGTGTGGGAGAAAGAAGATAAGGTTTGTTACCAGTCACAGCTCATCTCCCTTCAGCTTTACCTCCCTTAAATATCTTCCTAGAGGTTCCCACTAGCCTGCTAACTATACAGAAGTATCAAGTATCAAGTGAGCTTCATTGTCATTTCAACATATACAGCTGATGCAATACATATTGAAACGAAACAACTTTCTCCAGGACTTGGTGCTACACAGAACAAAACATAGAGGCACGAAATACAACAAGGGCTACAGGGCATTACACATTAAACAACATTAAACATTTGACAACAGTAAACATAAAGCGACAATATCGAAAACAAGTGCGACACACATTAAACAACACGCCACAGGACAGAAACATAAAACAGCAGAGCGCCAACTAAGGTGCAGATTTAAAGTGCAGATTTCAGCGAAGTGATGGTGCAAAAAATAAATAGTTAAAACAGTGGTAAGACTGGTGATGTAAATTCACAGTGCAAATTTAAAACAGTACATGGTCATTAAAAAGAGAAGTGGCTGTGCATTGTAAACATTGTAAACATTCAAGCAGCATTTAAATAAGCAGCATTTACGTAATGGATTCTTCACACCATGTCCATGTGTGCAATTTAGTTCCTGTTGTTGAGGAGCCTGATGGCTTGTGGGTAGAACCTGTTAGACAGTCTGGTGGTGTGGGCCCGAATGCTTTGGTACCGTTTCCTGGATGGCAGGAGGGTGAAGAGTGTTTGTGAGGGGTGTGTGGGGTCAGCCACAATGCTTGTGGCTTTGCGGGTGCAGTGTGTGGTGTAAATGTGCATCAGAGAGGTTAAAGAGATTCCGATGATCTTCTCAGCTGTCCTCACTATCCGCTGTAGGGTCTTGCGGTCGGTGACAGTGAAGTTCCCAAACCAGACAGTGATGCAGCTGCTCAGGATGCTCTCGATAGTCCCTCTGTAGAATGTGGTAAGGATGGGGGGAGGGAGATGTGCCTTCCTCAGCCTTCGCAGAAAGTAAAGGCGCTGCTGGGCTTTCCTGCTGATCTGATTAGTGTTGACAGACCAGGTGAGGTTCTCCTCCAGATGAACACCAAGGAATTTAGTGCTTTTGATGATCTCCACGGAGGATCCGTCGATGGTAAGTGGAGGATGTTCACTTGGCACTCTCCTCACTCTCTCAACAATCATCTCCTTGGTCTTTTTGACCTTTAGAGACAGGTTGTTGGCTTCACACCATGCAGTGAGCTGTTGCACCTCCTCTCTGTACGCTGACTCGTCGTTCTTGCTGATGGGACCCACCACGGTCGTGTCATCAGCGAACTTGATAATGTGATTCGAGCTGTGCATCACTGCACAGTCATGAGTCAGCAATGTGAACAGCAGGGGACTGAGTACACAGCCCTGGGGTGCCCCGGTACTCAGTGTGGAGATGCTGTTCCCGATTCGGACTGACTGTGGTCTCCCGGTCAGAAAGTCCAGAATCCAGTTGCAGAGAGAGGTATTTAGTCCAAGCAGGCTTAACTTATCCATGAGGTGCTGAAGGATGATGGTGTTGAATGCTGAGCTGAAGTCGATAAACAGCATTCGAATGTAGGTGTCTTTGTTTTCTAGGTGTGTTAGGGTTAGGCTACTGCCGCCCTGCCATCTTGGATCAACTGTTGCATTTTAACTGTTTGCATTTTTTTACTTCGCCCTACAGCTTTTAACAATCTTGCAACCACAGTAGTTATATCATTTTATTAAATTATTATTTTATTATAACTATTTTTATATGTTGAACCGTTTGCACATAACTTATCAGACAGGAATTACAGCTGTATTTTGCCAATGTTTAGCAAGTTTAAATAAAACTTATTTCTGTCAAGCCAAAAAGATACATTTCAGGAACAGCATCACTTACTATATGACCAATAAAAGGTATTTCTTTTTAGAACTTTTAATATATTAACACATTTTTCAAAATTTCCACAAACTTGCATGCATCCATGCACGTACGTTTATGTCAGGCTTCATGCATTAGTAATCGCTCTCCAACAAAGTCAAGTCATTGCCAGAAAATCAGCTGAAACGGGAGACACACAGGGCACACCCAAAAAACCCACATAAACAGACTGCAGCTGATTGCAGCATGGCCTCAGAAGAGCATTCATTAGAGCTGGTGTTCCTCACCGTGTCTCCCACACGAGGGTGGAGGTACATTGTGCGCACAGTGGTTTAGTCCAAAGTTCCGATCATTCTATTGAGTAAGGGAAACCTTGACTGATTCCAGCTGCTGAGATGACTTCATGTTCAGTGCTCAGGAGATACCACAGGATCTCATGACTCATACAGGTTATGCCTTTTTAGCAACAACCCCAATTACCCCCCACAGCTATCTGCTCTTGCTCATTAAATTAACTCTGACAACAGCACATTAGAACCACAATCAGCACCACACATAATGAGAATACCACTGGGGAACTTCATTAATCTCTGGACAGAAAACAGTGGAAAGTAATAGGATTCTATGGACTTTTAAAATCAGCTGACATGAAACGGAGAAATTAACAAAAATATGCCCAGTCCATATTCCACTTCAAAATCAAAAGAAAATTCTAAGTTATTTTGGCGTGAAATAAGACTCAAACACACTCCTGAAAAATGTGATGATCTCCAAAAAAAATTTAAACTGCCCTTACCGTAGAAACTTTGAGTCAGTATAATACAAAGACAAAACTGTATGCATTTGCTTTATTATAAGGGACCATTGTGTGGCAATGAGCCAAGTGCACTTACATGCATTGTCCTGTAGAGGGGGTGGAAGGCAAGTTAACAGAGCCTGACCTTAAAGCTGCTAACTGAGCAGCGACCTCATTTTCCCTTTGAATACAGAAACTCTGCTGAACCAATGAGAGAAGACGTTTATCATCTTGATGTGGATTAACATCCGTCTCTACAGTTCTCTTCACATTTGCCACAAAAACAACATCACTGTTAATGCATGAGTCTCTGAAGTTCAAGCACAGGGCAATAACCTCTCTGTACTGTCACTATCTGATTCACCATGCCAGACAAACTGTCTACATGCAGTTATCTAGCTATCTGTGAAGTGATGTATGACTCTATCATCTCCAAGACTCATTTCACGCCTCAGTTCTTTAAAAACACTGTGTCATTGTTTCCATTAATTCATTTATTTTTTAAGCTGTGATGTATTAAATATACTTAAAAAGTTGCTTGAAAGAACATTTTGTTAACATAAACAACTTTAAGTCTTTATTTTACATTACAACCAAAGATTTATTTGCTATTTATAGCACTTGGGGGAGGGGATTTACATTCTATAGCATGAATCTGATGACTCAGCTGTAAACAGGGCTGCATGCAAAATGTTCACCATTAAAATGCTCTGTAGTCAATCTGGAACAAAAGCTAATGCTAGAAAGACAAGCAACCAAAATACAATCTTATTCCTTAATAACCTAATAATTGCTATAATAGCAAATGCTGAGCTGAATGTTTATAGAACAATAATGGTATAGACGTAAAGAATTAAAAGTTGATTAATTCTTGATCACTGCTCTAGTTCCGGTACTCCAGTAAGTCAAGGGCTCATGCTGAGTCACTTTGATTTATTTGACACAAGTGAATAAGGTGTGTCATGCAGGAAATGGGTGTTAGTCACTGAAGGTGCTGGAATTGATGCTGCTTCAAAGCAGCATGTAAGTTTGAATGATGATTTGGTGTGCAGTGTTAGCTGGGGGGGTCTCTGACGCATGATAACTTTCCTTTTCAAGCATATCTTTACCTTTTTACAACCTTCTCATCTCCATGGGTTTCCTGATGGATTAGAGACCCCCTAACAGACCAATAAAGATTGCTTTGGGTTAACGAGGCAACTTCTAGCCCCTGGTGTACATGACCTTTGGCTGAAGAACCTCTGAATTTAAGACTGTGAGACATATTGGGGCACTGTTGCATGATGGGAATTAGAATAAGTTTTGGCAACTAAATACCCTATGAAATTTATGGAGTAGTGTTATGTATTTTGTCTTGTATATCTTAGTGTTGCACCTGTTACATTATTAGTATGTCATTATACTAATTCAGTTTTATCTCTATTTCTAGAGTACATATGCATTTTCCACAGCAGTGAAAAGTCAGTACTCTTAGAAAATTCGGTCTATAATCATTCACAGACCAGCAGTAGGGCGACACAGAGACACACAAAGCGAGTGAATGGAGGGGTGTGGTGCACTATGTATTATACATGACTTGAGAAATAAATGATGAACTGAGAGGAGGAGAGAATGTGACAGAGACATCCTGTGTCTCATCCCAAAATACATTAGTCATCCATGGCTCCCCACAGCAACCAAACCTCTCAATTATGCCCCATAAGACATGATTGATGACAGAGCTTTAGGGATCATGGGATATTTTTACCTCCATGTAAAGGCAGTTGTTTTTCTTAAAGCTAACGTGATTTAGACCTGCCACAATTCTGAAACATAATTTATTTTATGTTTGTAAAACTCAAGTTTGGTAGGAGTCTAATCTTCAGCACCTTGGCTAGGGGTAGTTTTGGCTCTCAGGGGCAGCTTAGTCCAGAATATATTAATTTCTTGTTGGGCAGGAAGCTTTGTGATGGTAACTATGATAACATGCTGGCTAAACCTTAAGCTAGCTCATTGCCTTATGTTGAACTCATCAACTACAGGAGGGCAATCAACAGTAATGACTACAATTTAGTGACATTGTTATAATAAACAAACCTTCTGATAATTCCTCTTGCCATTTTCAAAAATATACCATGTTAATACCATTTTTATTCACACCACCATGATAATATATCTACTGCACAGTTCAAGCCATTAAATGAAATATGCTACATGTATATTAGTACCACAGTACCATGGTATATGGCAAAATCTGATGGTATTACTATCATTGATCCATCGTACCACCAAAGAAGAATTTTGTAAACATTGTACTTGATATACACTACTCAACCCTTACATGTTTTACACTGTGCAATTGTGCAATAGAAGTGAATTAAAAGCCTTTTCACATCCATTATTAAGATGCTGTTTTGATTCGTCAAATAAAGGGTAAACATTTTTTTTTAGATTTACTCAAAATTAGACCTAATTGAAATAAGGGCTCTTGATATGTTTGTCACAATAATGGCCTTTCCCACTTAAAACCGCTGACCTAAATACACACACACTCCCACACGCACTCTCCTACAAGATGTCTTTGTCTAGTTCAAAACCAACTCCCAGCTCTGTCGATGGCTTTGTGGGTCTGTGTTTCTATAGCAACAGGCGAGAGCTGCACACGGTGGCGCCAGAATTCTCTGACCCACTTCAGTGAGCACGGGCGTAAGTGAGGGACCCCCTACTGAATATCTAAAACATGTCCCCCCCATGACACCCCACAACACCACACACATTTAGGAAATGCAGTTTGACTTATATTTATTAATAACTGACTGAACTTCCTGTGTTTTGTAGAGCATTCCATGTGGAGCATTTAACAGACACGTCATTGTTTAACTTTAGAGACACAGCTCAGAAATTGAAAAAACACTAAATGAAACCATTTTAAAAATAGTTTATGTATTTTGTGTGGGCTCAAGCAATGCAAGCATGCAGCATTTGTCAGTACATTCCCTTTACTGCAAAACAAAATCTGGCACATTATATGAGGGTTACAAATCTCGCTGTGACACCTTAGCTTGATTCTGAACCCTAGTGAGTGAGGGAGTGCTTTGCTGTCGCTGGCTTAGAAAGACAGCATCTTAACTAAAATGGAAGCTCATATGTGACTGATTTGGAGAACGTCTACGTGGCATACAAATAGCGATCTTGATTCATTCATTTAATGAGTTTGATGTTAAATGATGTTAAATGTTTAATGAGTTTAGCATGCTAAGCTAACAGTGTGACGCTCTTAACCAACAGCTCTTCAATTTTTTTATTGATGTAGTAAACCGCTATATAACATAGAAAACATGTATAGTCAATTATTGTTTAATATAGAAATTGCAACTTACTCCAATGGATGTAAATTTTAGGATCCAGCAATAAACGGGATCATGCTCATGAATCGACGTCTCTGTATGTGGGATACAAAAGTGACTTTTATTGCACATAAAAATCTGACAAAAACCACAAGGAACTGACTGTGTTAAGTCTACTGTGGTCCTGATATAAAAATCTGCATGAAATGGAAAACTGTAATGTGTGAGTTAATGAATTGTTACTGTATTATGGAGCACATAACATACATCTATTAAAACACCAAAACATTGTACTTTTTTTACAATCATCACTATTACTATTGCATATATTAGGAACCAGGGATTAACACCTTGACAACAATGAATAATACCCTAAATTATGTGATTTCTTGAGAAGAGGTGTGCTATTACTTTATTAAGTATTTAAGTATTTATTATGTGACGTTTTCATATAGTAGAGGATAACACATGATTTTGGTTGGGACCAAGTTACCACCTAACCTTCCTAGCAATGCCCTAGCAACTATATAGTAAATGTTACTAATCACTCACATTAGCAGTACTTTGGCCTCCTCCCAAAAACTGAAATTACGGTGGTGAGTTTTGCAAGCAGCACTCACAATTTTTTCATCTTTTTTTTTTTTATTTTATTATTTGATTTCATTGACATTTGTGGAAATGATGTGTGATTGACATTCCTCTGGAAATTGCCTGAATTTAGCTCATCCATTTAGTCAATTGTCAACTGAGCAATTTCCTCATTAATCCTTTACCCATTATGCACTGCATACATCTTATTAAAGAAATGTGATGAGCAGATAGAAGAGGATAAATGAGAAAAAATAAGAAAAATGGTACTGAGCTACACTTTGTTTCCATGCCAACCCACGAGGGAAATTGATCATTTTAAATAAAAATGTAAAAATGCAAAACGGTTGCTGTGAGCATTAGGGGTTAGTGTTGGGTCTATAGAAAGTTCCCACAAGGCATAGTAACCTAGCTTGTGTGTGTATGTGTGTTTAATTCTAATATGCTGCACGGCATTTATATCATTCTAAATTAGTCATAAAACTGTAGAGAACCAAAATATTGATCTAAGGTTGCTCTTTTAGAATTCAGCAGGCTGAACAATTCTCATTTGTATTTCATACAATCATCAACTGTCTCTAATGCAGAAATTACTGTTAGGATAAATTGGTTTTAGAATAACTTAATGATAAATTAAGTTAATAATTTTTTAGTTAAATTCTGATCATAAACATCGTCTTGGCAAATGTATTGCAGTGTGTTACAAACATATGATTTCTAGGGTTTTTTCGACAAAAGAAATATCTAATACATGTCTTCTCTATCAAATTAAATGAATTACAAATTAACCCCCTAAGATGAATGAAAAAAATAATTCTCTTCTTCTATGTGATTAATATATGCCAACTTGTGCTTTACACTCTTCTGTCCAGCTTCCTGTATTTGCTCTGATGAGCTGATAACATTCATAGCCTGTCTGTGCACTTAGTCACCTTGGCAACTCAAGACAGATCCCAGCATGATGCCCAGAGGAACAGCAGCATGGCCACAAATACAAATCAGCTGGTCATTTCAAACCAGTCAGACAAGAACCAGACAAACCTCAGGAGTACAGCAGACAGTGTGCCAAATCAGATATCATCAAAGCTGAGGAAAAATGTGTTTGTTTGATATCTAAATATAATGAACATAGATATTTGATACATGCAGAGGCGTGTAATTTTAACCTAGAGGTGGACAACCAATAGGAATCATTTTTTAATATTCACTGTACAGCTGTCACATTTTGCTAGGAAATTTGAGTCAATTTAATAAAAAAGCATTTAGTGTAATTAAAAGAGCTACACCTGACTTAAGCTATAGCTAAGGCCATACTGCATATTCCATACCTTATTCGTTTTTCTGTATGAAATATTATGACTAATGTAGGTTTATATTGTATTAGTTTTTAGTTTTGTATAGTATTATGTTGGGCTTAAACTGTAATCTACTGAAGTAGCTACTTTTTTGATTTCAAGTGCTGCCAGCAACCGCAGATTTAAGTACTTTCAAATGTGTACTGCTTGACTGTTAACTTTCTCACTTTGCAGTGACTGACTCGGTGGCTGCTGACAGCGATTCCCTATCAGACTAAACCAACACCACAGGTTAAGAGAGGGCAACTTCAAAGCTTTGCTGATGACTACAGCTCATTTCCTCTGTAATTTCCTAGTTTTGTTTCCACACACACTTAGACCCATATTCTACACACAGCTGTATCTAGCAGAAGGAAAGCTGCATTCAGCAACATCAGGTGTCCTGACAAAGAAATTAAGCCATAAATGCAAGGGGGCCTTCAGGGGGACAAAGTCAGCTCTGTGATGGGGATTTTAAGATGGCAGTAAGGCTTCAAAATGGGTGCATTACTGCTCAGAGTGACAACAATTCAAGCATCACTGAACTAAATGCTTTAACTTCAACTGATTTATTTTTTGGCCAGAGAGCTCTATAATTTGCATATATTATAAATAAATTAAGTTCTTACATTATAAAAAATACCCTATATACAGCAAACAAACAGTTCAAATTGATAACTACTTACCCATTGGCCAGATCGTCATCATCAACATCTACATCATCATCATCATCTGGTTGGCTCTTTCCTGTCAGATTTCCATCGCTAACGTAACCAGACTTGAGGTCAGCCAGGTCATCATCGCCAGAGTCCAGGCCCTCAATAAGCTGGATGATCTGTGTTGATGCACGTATCGGTAGTGAGTGGTGGGTGACCCCGGAGGAGGGGGCATCACCTGCCTGTAGACGAGGGCTGGACTGACCATGACGCCAGGAGAGGGGCGATGAACGATTAGACAAGCTGGAGATGCTGCGAGCGTTGGTCTCATCGCTATCGTAGCATATGCTGCTCTCAATACAGCTAAAAGACAACAAAAACAGAAAACCCCAGTTACTAAAATATAAGCATACAATTACTGCAACTACTTCCCAGCCTGTGAACACAGTTGTGATCTTTGTCAAACTTTATTTTATTAAATAATTTCATAAAACTTTCACGTTTTGCTCTTGACCACTGAAATGTCACATAGAAACAACCAAATCACAGACTGCCAAACTACCAAAATCAGGTAGTTAGTAGGTAGTTATATTATATATATATATATATATATTGTAACGACCCGCGTCTGTTACGAGTGGGTTTTCAGATGGGCACGGCGAACTGACGAGCGGCTACACTGGCCGCGAGTATGTCTCCTACGTGAACACTCGTGCCCCATACACCGCACGGCCCAGAGTGTCACGGGATCCCGGCATGGCTCCTGAATAAA
>JBAJNP010000240.1:36357-54510 GCA_036877545.1 Yasuhikotakia modesta | reverse complement strand
GGACCATCGCCATGGGGCCCCTCTTACAGACACCAATCGCCCCGACGATAGTCAACAATAAACACATACACATTATAAATACAACAATAAACACACAATCACAGGCGACATGACGGGAACAATCACGGCTGGTGCTTTAACATGTTTAAACATCTTTAATGACACCACACTCGCGATTACCCGTACACATATTTTTATCAGGACTTGCCTTCCCCTGGGATTGAACCCACAACCTTTGCAGTGTTAACACAATGCTCTATCAGTTGAGCTAACAGTTATTTTATTGTCTGACTGAACTCCATTTGGTTACACCATTTCAAGAATTTTAAGAGTAAAAGAAGACAAGATTATCTTATACATTACAATCTTAAAGTGTAGTCAACTATTCACAATATACTTTCTTTGATCTAAATTTCTTTGCTCTGAATTAGAGTGGTGATGATTATCAACAAAATTGTACATGTGCCCTAATTTTGGCATTATGTACATTGCAATAGATCATGAAATTATAAAACATAATTACAGTAATTCCAAAGCCACATCTGCCTGGCTTAAGTTTGTTTAGGAATATAGGCTGGCTGAAGGTCAGACTTAACTTCTGAATTTGGGGTTAATATGGGGTTAGTGTGAAAGTACATTAATGCAATATACAGAATATAATAAAAGTATCAACACAGAACACTCAAAAACAACACTTAACAAATACTCATTTTGGTGTTTTATTTAAGTGGGTGTGTGTGCAGTCTCTCACTTGTCATTGGTAAGTGATACATCATCCTTGGGGATGCTGGGAAATATAAAGCTAAAACAGCTCTGAGGATGTCTAATTTTCTTAAGCGTGCCTTACACACAGGTTAAGCTTTCTACAGGAAGTGAATCACACACACACTGACGCCACAGGCCCTTTTTTATTTTAAAATAGTATGTAAGGGTTTGGCCAGCTAGAGAAACTGGCTGACCTCTTGTCACTAAACCCTCATCTGGATAACCTATCCTTAAATCGATTTTTACTGCTCTTATTTTGTATCCAGGTGTCCAGGTTTTGTTTATAAATTTTTAAGCCAACCAGATAGACCTGGGTTATTTCCCATTGTCCCAAGCCTTCAGTTTTTGCATGGTCTATGTTAATAGAATGTTCCAGATTAAATAATTGACAGCATCTGTTGAACACTGTCAATCACCAGAAAGTCCTTTTGACTGTTTGTGGCTATACATGTTATTTTCGAATGTTTTCCTAAGTGTATTGTCCTGTTCACATGAGTCTTTACAAAACTATTTTAAGAATTTAATCAACAGCATACAACACTCACTGCAAACAGAACATAATTTCCTTTAAACTGGCTTCTTTAAATACCCACAATGCACTGCACATTTGTGCTTACAGAAATTTATGACAACCGCAAATTTGAGTTTACAGGCATTTTCCACAAAAAACAAAGGGTTAACAGAGGATTGAGCAGAAACAACAGACAAAAACAATACATTTTAGAGCACGGACAGGAACATGAATTATCTTTTAACAATGGCAGGCTTTTCTGTTTGCCTGATTGCCATGTTGAATAATAAAGATGTCTAAAAGGCAGTAATTAGCAATCCTTCAGTTCTTTATTAGACATCTGAGAATAGTTCAATCAGAAGAATAGAAATTATAAAAAATAGAGCATCTTGCTCAAGCAGGGACTGTTATGCAGTATAAGAGTTATAAGGCCACAGCAAACAGTAGGCT
This sequence comes from Yasuhikotakia modesta, assembly GCA_036877545.1. NCBI lineage: Eukaryota > Metazoa > Chordata > Actinopteri > Cypriniformes > Botiidae > Yasuhikotakia > Yasuhikotakia modesta. The sequence goes on along the minus strand of JBAJNP010000240.1, from coordinate 52,784 downwards.
GTGAGTTTTGAAGGCTCTTTCAGTGCATTACAAAGCCCCACCTAAAGCTTGCCTTATCATGGGATGATGCATTAGTGTTTATGTGCAGATTATGCATTAAATCAGGCGAATAATGTTGAAGTTTTAATATAATGACTCTGTAGCTGCTGAGAAAGGGTAATTGTAAACCAGGAGGCAGTGCTAAAATCACTCTACAAACTAATACACTCAGACTAAGTGAAAGATAGACACTATACCAACACAATACACTTACGGATCACCTAATGCATGCAGGCATTTGTTTTGACTGTGCATGTGCTTACAGTAACATGTTTACTGTACGTACAGAGACCGCAGCATTTTCTTAATTAGATTTGTTCCTGTTCTATGGTAAAAATACCAAAACATTGTTAAATCAAGGTAATGTTATAATTTAGGTTCAGAAGCAAAACTATGTAAAATACAACTTGTTTTTAGAATATAGTAATTGGATTTAGATGTGATACCATTAGCAAATATGTTTTTTTCAAATTTTTTGTATACTACTAAAACTATTTGCCATTGTGGTAAGAAAAATATCCTTAATATCTTATGTTTGCTTGTGTGATCTTGTTTAACTATCAGGCCAGGAAACTCGCACTGTTCACATGAGCATCAAGTCCAGAGTCTTAGCGCCACAGCTCTGACGATCTGTTTAGAATGTTACGCAACATAAAGTATTTTATGTTTAGTTTGCAGGGCCAAACCCTCTCCAGGCCCATTGGATTGTGAAGCACCATTAACAGCTTCCTTAACAGCTGCAACATTTTTCCTCTTGGTGAAGGAAACTCACAGCTTTTCTAAACCACAAAAACACAGCCACCAGCTCTGATAACCAACACAACATGCAAGCCCTGCTTGAAGACCTGAAACATCATGTGTTGATCTGTAATGAGAAAGAAACACATCCCTTTGCGGTGGTATCTGTGTGTTTGAGGACCTTGGAAGGGAGGACACAACAGAGGGAGGTGCTGATGTGAGAAGGACACAAAAACATCTGCTGCTCTGCTTCATGACTGTTGACTGCCCTCAGTGATGTTTGGACTGTGTTCATTTGCACACATGTAGTTTTCTGATGGACATATCACATTTATCATAACTGTGTTTATTAAATTACCAAGTTTTACCAAGTGTGTGGCACTTTTCAAGACAGGCTAAAAAACAGCAAAATTATATGATGCTAATTTTATTGCAACACCAATATAAAACTTAAAAAAAACTTTTCTCGAAATAAACATTTTCTGGAGCACTTGATTGTGATTGTCCTGCCTTCAGTGTTCATATATTTTAACTCTAAACCATTTCAACACTTAAACACTGAACAATAGATTATTGTTGCAGGCAATTAATTTTGCATACAGACATGCTAGTATCCTGTCTCTTGTATAACTCCACAGTTCCTTTCTTCACAATTTCTATTCTAGTGCATAGAGCAAAGGCTGTTTATTATTGGTATTGGTTATTATTGGTAATTGTGTAGTTAAGGGGAAAATATACAGTCAGCAGGTAATTCTCAAAATAAGTGCCCTCAGGGTAGAAAAAGACAAAACAAAATAAGAACATTATTATAAAATTGCAACAATAAGTAGCTGACCATACATTTTATACATCTCTTCCATAAATAACAAAATATAAAAATAAATAAACTATCTAACCACACACATATTAAAGGACATCTGAGGACGCCTAGATTCGTGATTTCTGTACCTGTGACTGAGGTGCGACCCTCGCAAGCTTGACATGGTATCTTCCAGGTTCTGCCGAAGGTCGAGGACATTCTGAACGGTACGTTTCCTCTGGGACTCAGGGTCTGCAGGAAAGAGAGAGGGGATGGGCAGTTTGTTAATGCACACATTTAGCATAAACATGATGATGTGGCCACACATACACAGACAAACACATGTGAAGACTCGTAGACTAGAGCCAGCAAAAACATTAGCACATATCTAGTGTTATATTTAGCCACATTTCTACTGACACAGTATCTCAGTTTTAAGGAACATCAAATAAGCTGCTAATCCTCATGCTAGTGGATTGCAGAGTGGGAGAACGGTGGAATATAACATCTCAGCAAGCAGGCGGCTTCACAGGCAGAGCTGAAATGAATTAAATATTACGTTTCCAGCTTCACCAACATGCCAAGAGCACTTTGAACTACTGTACCAGAGAGTTCACTTAAACAGGACATTAGTATTTATAAAAGGTCCTCTTTCAATTTAATTGCTTTCTTTATTTAGGTAAATGTGCTTTTACAGATTTATTTGACATTCAAGCTTAAAACTAGCAGGAAGTGCATTATACATCTTAACTGTTTGAAAACTGCTGACAGTGCAGAAGCTGTTTCGTCTGATCAGCCTCCCACCCTAAACAAAACAGTGCTGCACTACGTACGATCTGTACGATCATGAATCCACCAGTGTTTTTAAAGAAGTCCCTCTGTAGTTATCAGTACATAACCTCAAAGCCTGTCAAATTCATTCACTGGCACTCCTGGCTGACTAGAGAACAGTGAGCTACGTACCAGTTGAGCTAACAGGAAGTCTCAGGATGGTATTACAGCAGCCTGACAAGAACATAACTTTCCACACTCTGTGCTCTGCAACACAGAAATTTAGTAAAACCAATCAATCAGAGCTAGACATTTTAGCTTATACCACTTTTGTGTGCAATACACATTAGCCAGTCTTTGAGCAACACTTCAGTGCACTGAGGTTGAGACTACCTTAACATAGTCATATGAGTCTCTACCTCACTCTGCCACCTCTCATCCCTCCTAAAACCTCATCACTGTCACCATATTGTGCGATTCCCCTGGGGTGTGTTAATCCTAAAGCTTGACCAGTCAGCACAGCAGGACTCCATGCCAAACACACTGTAATGACATCCAGACTGGCATTAGTCAAATTCACTTTAATCTCCATCATGTAGGGAACTGCCTAACATACACATGCAAAAATGAACCTGTGTGTGTGTGTGTATAGTGGATTAGCACAACACATGTAGGAGGCCTGTGGTTTTGTGATGAAAATGGAGGGTCCCTACCATTGCAGCCCCCCTGTGGAGTGCCTCTTCATTCAGCCATAATGTCATACAATGAGACTTAAAAATACAATGAGATTCCCAGAGAGGTTCAAATGAGCCAGAATCAGATTATAAGATCCTTTGGTTTTTTGGTCCAAAGCTATTTTAGCTTGTATACAACTGAACTACATCACTATCTTCTTTAGGGTACCAATTATGACCCTTGTTTTCTGTCTACTGTAAGATATTGACATATATTATGACTTCTTTGCTACATTTGCACTGTTCACAACATATCTTAAACACTGAGTGGGTTGCTTGTGTGGTAGAAGATCAAGTTCGGCATGTATCATTGTGTCACACTACAGCTCCCATCATAACGATTGTCACTTTACTACCTGTTAAACCGAATCTGGCAAGAAATAATAAATTGATTTATAAATTTTTATTTGTTAGCATTGTGTTGCAGCAGTTACAACAGGCTGCTATATACCACACTGAAACACCCCCTTGACACAAGCAGGACGACAATGACTGTGTGTGCAGTCTGTGGCTAAAAGGACCATTAACTCCATGTGACGGCATGAAACAGGGCTCAGAGCATTAGACTGTAATTACCAGAAAATGGACAGATTTGAAACAACATGTTGAAGCCATTGCACCTTTTATACTAAAACTATGCACAGCCAATGTAATACATCACTGTAGGCTGTTTCCACACCAAAACTGTCACAGAACTACACTGAATTGTTTTAAAATCCACTCTTATCCAAAACCAAAACAACATAGTGGCCATGATCCTTGAGTTTCCTGTCAGTAGATACATGTAAATTGTCCTAGTGTGCTCTGGTGTAACAAAAGAGGAGTGAGAAGACTGTTACACTTCCACCTACATGTCCATGGACCCCTGTGGGTCAGTCCAGCTGGTCAGTGCTGGAATGACCTTCGCAGAGACAGAGAAGTCATGAACCAGAAGTGTTATTACCCTGACGGCTGGAGTCTCAAACATCACTCATCTGGCAGCACCACTTGGGGCCTTAATAATGGTGAGAAACATGCTCTTGAAAACATTGTCACATTGATTTCACCATAAAGACGTGTGACGTATAGAAGAACTATTGGTTTCAGTGGCTTTGGGAATTAGCTTGATAGTGAGATGATAGAGGCATTATATGCACAGGGCCACTCTAAAGTGGGCAAGCTGTTCTGACTTTAAAGGTTATCTCCAGTGGTTATCTCTAGTTTCAAAGGTTATACACAGTAGAGAGGATGCCAGATATAAATTTATTCAGTAATTACAAGGGGCAGGTACTCTGAAATGCTGTCAGATGATTTTTACCTGGCAAGAAAGAGTGGGCTGTTTTAGTTTAGTACTCAGAACACCTTAGTAAATGCACAGCAAGGTGCTCAGTATTGTGGTGTACTCTTAAAATGTTTAAACGTAGTTTAAACAGTTACTACTACTAATAAAAGCAATGAAAAGAGAAATGTGTAAATATAATCAATCAAAAAAAAACTGAGACGGATTTCTAATGAGTCCGGCATTTTCAATAAATAAACCACTAATCCACAAGAGCATCAAGGAGGTACCCGTGCAATACATTAACCAGGTGTAAATTTTAGGACAAATTGCCGCTGGGGGAACTACATTACTAACCTCACACTAGAAGGCACAAACACTATGGCACTTTACCATTCTGCTTGGCTGAATCAGTGCTTTGAAGATTGGCACTCTATACAAAATGCCCAAGAGTCACATTTATTCACTGAGCAGTGTAGTTAAAATCATATTAGACACACTAGAATCGACCACTCTAGGACAGCTCATTTCATTTATACATGACTTAAATCCATTTCTACATTCATCTGGATAAATCTACCAACAGAGCAACCCAGAATAGCAACAGAAAAACAATGAAAACAGTGTTTTATCAGGTGATACAGTATCAGAACTGTCATTTTTGACATAATACTGTAATACTGTAATACTGTTATGCTGATGAATGACAAGCACTAAAAAAATCTGCTATTTCCATGTTCAGTCATCAGTTCACAACCTCTGTAATTACCTCTGATCTTTAGTCACATCGAACAGTGCAGTCCGCATGACATTAAATAATTATTAGACATTTTTTCCAAGCTTTAGCTGGTATTTTGTGCACTGACATATCTGTCTGCTCTGTGATCCAAAACGTGGATGTATTACATGCTGGGTACTGAAACAAAAGCCATCAGCTAGAGTGGAAGGGGAGTTACCACCCCAATCCCACCTCTGCATCTAATCGATTCCACGCGGTCGTGAAGCACAGCCCTTATTTATAGTAATTAAAGTTTCCCCACTACAGGGGTAAGGTTGACGGAAAGGTCCAAGCCTGTCCAGACTTCCTCTTTTCCAAATTGGCCCACGCCCAGAAGACCCAGCTGCAGCCGGGGCAACGGAATGAGGAAATTAGGGATGCAAATTTCATTCTGAGTGGATGAAGTATGTTCCCAGGGGGGGAACTAATGAATCAAGACTAGCTGGTTAAATATGGAGAGAGGGGAACTCCAGTACACCTGCCACCCCCTTTTTACACCCTCATGTCCACATGGGGCACAAAGAGAGAGTTAAAAGCAGCCACAACTAGCGATGAAGCCTTCCTCTTTTCTCTGCCTATTCAGGGGTATACAAGTTGATTAAGGACTGCCTGTGTAAAAGCAGAGACACTGGAAGAATTCTAATGGTACAGGCTTTAAAAGAAAAGTGGCATCAGGCTGGCAGAGAAGCTTGGTTGACGTGTTACAAAAACATACACAGGAGAAAAACAGTGGGTGAATGAAGGCTTTCAAAGGGTTGGGAAGACACTACTGTATATCCAGCTGAACTGCTAAAAGAGATCACAATAAAGACAGCAAAGATTGTTACATCTTATTGGAAAGCATGGCCCTTCATCAGAAGAGGAAAGATTAACAGTAATCCCATAATTACAGTAGGTGTAAAATGGGGATTTGCTAACAGATTTATAAGGCCCTCACAAATGGCCTAGAACATGGTCCATGATTTTATAGTGTTTGCTGTTCAGTAACTTTTTGGATATGAAAAGTAACTATTCAGGATTATTATTGGTGTAATTATTCCATTAATTATATCATTAACTTGAGAACTGTTGAGGACAGCCTCAAACAAAGGGTCAGTTAGATTTGATCACATAAATTCATACAAAATGATACCTTTTGCATTCTAACGTAATGATCACATCTGGATTAGTTCCATATTCTTGTAATGTCCAGAATAGGCAAGGCTCCATATGAATGAACTGTAGTACTATATGATTTAGAAAAAAACTAAATAGAAGCTCTGAGATGTTGATTCACATGACATCTAAGAAGTTTTGCCAATTAAATTCTACTGTTCTTCTGTAACAATATCAAAATGACCAAATTTTACATTCTGAATGTTTTACCATCTGAAACAAAGCTGCCATAGTGTCTCAACAGCACAAGACTATAAGCCGGTCAATGTATTCCTAATGAGGATCTGAGGCATAGCCTGTCAATAGAGAAGCTAATAGGGTGTAGAAGGATGCTTACTGGAACCATCTTCTGCCTTCTGAGAATGCTGTGCGAGCAAAAAAAGGTAAATGGTCTGTCTAAATGGACATTAGCAAGTGCTGACAACTCTGAATAACATTTTTGGATGAAATGGGCCACTATTCTAAGAGGTCATGTCGGAACGAACTGTCAAACAAAGCCCAGTATGACGTTCCTGTTCATTGGACGTTTGGGTCCATTGATCTTTACAAATGATAGACCATTTAAATTTATTATGATTTCCTTTCTTCAAGTTTCATTAGCAGGGATGGGGAACAGATGATGTTGGTAATTGGTTAATTAAGGTGTACTGGATGACAGGGATCTAAATAAAGCCAAATGAACCCCAAAGGGAAATTAATGCTGCTGTAGTTTAATGATCTAGCATTGTGCCAAAGCAAAAACACAGACAAATAGGCAGATCATTTTTAACAGAATATGTGCCCACAGTTTAAAATTCTATCCTTTTTTTAATCTCTTCATGTCATTCCAAACTCTTAACACCAGCTTTCTTCTGTGGAAGACACCAGGGGCCATTGGTTAAAAGCACTATCCATCCAAAAAGGTTATCCAAAACGTATCCATACTACATATGTATCAAATTTCAAGACTTCTTGGAATATTATAACTGGAAAGTTCTGTTACATTCTGATATACACCTTAGTCATGTTGTTCATAGCAGTTCATAACAGACGTGAAAATTTAATGACTATATGACTTTAAAGATTGGAAAATACGACAAAAGTTGCTTGAACCGTTTTCATGATGCATATGGATTTGGAACAACACAAGTTGTGCTAAAACCATGTTGCCAAAAATCATTCTTCATTTTTCATATAGGAAAGGTAAAGTTTATAGGTTGCCATAATGCCATCACAAGATTGGGTTTCACTTCATGTTTACCCCATGACTCAGTGTCTGTGTTTTTTCCGGCTGCCTCTTCTTCTCAAGTCAGTTAGTTTGGAGTTAGTTGACCTCGTCAACACGAAAACAGGAAGATGTGTACACACACAAACACACCACATCTGTGTATGAGGGCACTCATAAACAACAATAGTGCTTCTGCATATACATATAAGGATATGGTACAAGACAAATCACAAGTAGAATGCATTTGAGCAGGATTGGAAATCCTAATAATAATAATCCTGGGGGAATAACATTGGAAATCAGAAAACGGTGATGCAGTGCTCTTGTCAGACTGGTGTTTTCTGAGAATATTGTAACTCACCCAATCATTACATGATGCTGGATGTGAAACCATCTGAGAAGCCATAAACAGATAGAATCAAAACAGCTGAGCAGTGCCAGTACAGAGCACTGCCAATAAAACAGACCTATTCCCATGTCAAATCTGATTTTAAAGACATTTTCAATCAAGAACAAGTTTTCTTATAACACAGAGGCTGGAAAAACTCCTGCCTTGCAATTATTTTGGTGATATAATAAACCTGACTTAAAACACCCCCCCTCCTGGACACAAGTTTTGGGCCAAACGTTATTACTTTATTATTGTCTGTCAGAGGTGGATTGCTCCCTTTTGATTAATTCTTCTTACGGTTTTCTCCTGACAAAGGGACTCCCCTGTTTTAAAATATTTTATGTTGAACAGCTCTCTGAGGAGTGAAATAAAGTTTATTTTTGACAAAATGTTTTGAGGTAGCTTGCCCAGTAGATAAATGCATTGTTCAGGGGGGCTACTACATAGTTTAATAGGAAACTTAATGGAGTTTTCAGTTATGCGTCATTAAAGTACCAGCTAAGTTTAGCTAAGCAGTTTTTCCTAATATTTCTCCTAATGTTTCTTTAAGAAATTGTAATACTCCTGTCTGGACTGTCTGTTTGGATTGTCCCATGTCTGCCCATGTTTGGAGTTCCTGTGCTGGTTTGTCTAATTAGTCTCACCTGTTGTTAATTTGTCTTTGTAATTAGTGTTTCTTTATAAGTTGGTTCATGTTTAGTCTTTCTTGTCTGTTGTTGAGGTTTTGTTGGGTGTTCTATGTTCCTGTCTGGTCATGCCTTGTATCATTTTTTGAATTATTTGTATTGAGACATGTTCTGAGAACACCTATAGTACATTATAGAAATAACATTAAAAAGTTATCCAGTTGGAGAATGGATATAAAATTATATAAATTAATGTGGATAGCACAGTTAAGGCAGTTTGATTCTTAAATATTTTGAATATTAATTTGAATTTAAAATTTCTAATTTTTAATTGCAGACTTTATTTTGACAGTTTGATTGAACACAGTTCAGTGGGGTGTTTATAGAATAAAGCATATGTCTCCATTTGCTCCTCATTTAATCTAGTTTCTCTGTGAACAAACGATCACTAAATAAAACATCTAATTTGTGGTGTTCACTGTCCATAGGTGCAGTCAAAAACTGCACTAACTGTAACCTCAGTCATTTTTAATGCATACAACGGCATTGATTTCCAAATTCTATATTTTTTATATAGTCATGATTATGAATGCAATACACTTGATATGACATTCTCTGTGAAACAACTAAGGTGACCTTAAAAATCCAGTTCTTTTTTTCTCTGAGGAGACGGTTATTCCACGGCATCCAAGAAAACCAAAGAGGAAAGAAGTTTGGTGAGGAATCCCTACATACCCAGGGGCAAGGTAGTGTGAACTGGGAGTGATGCCTAGACAGCTGCATAGTTCATAAACTGTCTGGCACAGAGAATCCTCCAACACTATAGCAGCATCTGCTGCAAACCTCTCAGGAGGTGGGTCAGACAGAACCAGAGAGCAGGTCCACCCAGCTGTTGTCATGTCCAATCACTACAGCTATCACACCGAGAATTTACAGAGGAAAAAGAGCGCAATACAAATAGGGTCCAAGTGGAGCATAGAACTTTCTTGCAGAAGAATGTTGCTTACGTCTTCTGAAGCTGGAGGCTATGTGACAAACAAAAACACCATGATGACCTCAGGCCAGAATGACCCCATCACACCATGGAGGTTCAACAGAGACCAGCTGTAGAATTGTGTGTGCGGGGTACAAACACAAGATGAACCGTCTTCTGTCCCTTTGGGGCAAAATTTTGCTTTTAACAAGGGCTCTCCAGTCTTCTCTGCACAAAGCAAAGTTTTCAGACAAGGGAGGTCTAAAACTGAAATTGGTTCAAATATGTTCTTCACATTTACTTTCACATTCTGAGGACACTTACACATACACCAACTACCTCTTAGTCTCTAAAAACCTGCAAAAGTCTTTTACCTCCTATGTACAGGTGGTGCCATGCCAGAAACTTTTCAGATTACATTCTATATCCTAGATTAATTTTGGACTGTGGGTGCTGTAATAATGTAAAAATATATTAGGAGCAGGTTGTCATAGAACCTTCAGGCAAATATTTTTCATCTACAATACTCATAAGGCTAACAGATGTGCAATCTGTTTGGATTTGAGCATTTTAATGTTTACAATCTCAGGACAGCTTTAAGTCTCAGAGAAACAAATGTACAGTACTTGAATTTTTGTGAGGATTCAAATAATGTCTTTGAGGAAAGGTGTATTAAATATTAATGTTGATAAGTCAGCATTAACCAACCTGTAACTGTCTGAACCTTGACTTTGAAACCAGGGGACCAAATTATTAATAATTTAACTACAATCTCTGTAAATAGAAAATCTACAATGACTTAAATGTTTTGTGCAAGGATTGCAGCTGTTTAGTCAGCATGTTAGTGTCTTTAGGTTCAGTGACAAACAACACACCAGTGACAAGACCAACAATCTCACACAGACCTCTCAGCTGTGTTTACTCTCAAAGACCACTGGAGTTTTATAAGAGTGAAAGCATTCCAAGTGAAGTTGCAGCTGAGGGTGTTTAAGTATTGCAACATAATAGCTCTGTTCAGATAGTTCTGTTCCTCCATGAAATAGAATCTTGTTTTTAAAAAGCCATTCATGCCCAAAACTTTGTTAGTGGTTACTAACACTCTTCATGTGAAACCTACAGAGACTCCACTTCAACTTACATTTGATATCAATAGTCTGATGTTAGCATGTTGTGAAATTAACTACCATCTAAGTCTAAATACCCAGAAAACTAATACAGCATGTCTGTCCTCAATACGCCACACAAACTGGGACATCTTATATATACCATCTTATATATACTATATGCAGTAAAGGAACAATATTATGCATTATGGAACAATATATGTAACAATTAACAATTGTAATGTTAAACAAAATTATTAAAAAAAATTTGATTAAAAAATATCTGGAAATGTGTTAAACGGACATAAAACAGGTTAAATGTGAATTCTGAATGTTTTTAAGGGATACACAAACACTTTTTCATGCTGTATGCTTGTGTCATTGAATGGGTTCTTTCCGCGCCACAGTTTTGCAGACATGCAGAAATTCGATTAGGAGTTAGATTGCATTGGCTGCACGCAGCATACAGAGCCATTGACAGAAATTGCATTACAAATCTGTTGGGTGTCAAACTGTACACAAATCATTGTCTCTGTATTCAAAATGGAGGCGGGTTGTACGTGTTTCCATGTCAACAGAGATAGATGCACCCAAACTTGACCTTTATTTGCCGTTGCATGTTTCTGTTCTTTTTGTTCTTTCTGTTCCTCTTTGTGATGTTTCTGGTCATCAGTAACTTATTTTGGTGAAAACTGTTTTGATTCATTAACATTGGTGAATGCCACAGCTAACATGAAATAAGTTAGCTTAATAACGTAAGCTTTGTTAATTACAATTACAACATTTTTTTTGAGTTGTGTATAAATGTTAACAGTTAATGTATAATGACAAAATTGGATAATTGAGAATGGAAGCTAGTATGGTTTTTAATGTACATAGGTTAATGTAGATTACAAAATACTTCAAAAATTGTTATTTCATAATAAACACATTAACAAATTCAACTGAATGCATTTCATTGCAAGGGGGAATACATAAATATTTAGACATGAAATGTTCATGTTATATTAGTGTATTAGTGCATATTAACTGCACTACATTAACAGGTTAAATTGACAGCCCTACTTTATATGCATGAGTGTATGTTTGACTTCCCCTGAGAACCACTAATACACAAGCAGACCTGCCTGAAATGTCAGTCAGCCAGACTTTAACTCTTAAGACACTTTTCTGGCTCCATTCTCACAGACACACATAATAAACCACTGCACAGTTCTGGTTTCCTTCTGCTAGGGTGAACAGAGTGTACAGCCACTTCCTGTACATTTAAGCATTATCACTGCACATCTGTTTAACGCACCAGCCTGTGTGGACTCACATTTACGTCCCATAATAACTCAATATCACATACAGGAAATGAGGGAATCCTGTGCCATGACTTACAAAGTGCTTCTAGCAGATTATGTTTTTTGGAGTCTTAATTCTAATTCAAGATAAATGCATTGTTTGGCCTTGGCCATATAATTCTAATTGGGCAACCCCTTTTGGAGAGCAGCACAAGCACAGAAAATCTCTGCGAATGAGGCTGTCAGCAGCAATCATGTCCAGAGTCCACTGCACCACCACAGGCTAAGGAGGAAGTGTTGATAATGAGAAAGATAGAAGTAAAGTGCCTGTGGTATGGATGCTGTTGGGATGTTTCTGGCTGTGAGACACACCCTACAACAGCAGAATGAGACACTGAGCTTAAGTCTAAAAAAAATTGAAACCACATTATTGGCTAAGCCCTCTTTTGATTTGTCTTTTTTTAACAGTGTGCATAGCGTATATATCAGAAGATAAATGCAACATAAAACAGAATACGCCATGCATTTGGTTTTCATAACATAACGCAATATAAACTGAACATTCAGCAGAAAAATAATTGAGGCCATGATGATTATTTATGTTGATTTTATCAGGATTTAATTGGATCATGAAATACAGGATATGATGTTATTGGTTAATGTTATTTTCCACCAGCCTGTGCAGCCCTATATGCAAGCAGAAAGGAAATATTGTTTTTTATTTTTCCTTTGCATTTACATTTAAGCATTTGTGAGATGTTTTCAAGGAATTTACAGCGGTATAAAATTGAATCTGCATGTGTGCTACCTGGGACTTGCTTTATGCTTTACAGCAATAAACAGATCACAAATTATATGAGAGTAAACTTTAATGTTATGTAGTCTATAACAACTAATACAGTTCAGTTTGATTTAGTGAAAGTGCAAAAATTAAAGCAGTAAGGAACAATTCTTTTCAATATCTTTATGCACAGTTAATTCTAAAATCCTAATTCTGTGGTTGTGTTTATTTAAAAGGAGGTTTAGTCTGCAATGTAGAATATTTTGTTTGGTAAGGCTCTTATCAACATATTGTAAAAAAACATCTGTTTGGTTCCTTATGCACAGTATGGCAATTTTTTTTGTTTTTTTTGGATTCAAATCATTTGGTGTTTTTTTACCTGAAAATCACACACATGCACTCATATATATATATATATACCCATATACACACAATTTATATTTTAATACATTTATACAGTATAAGTACATATACAGTATATATAATAAATGGTCAAATGGCTGATCTCAAAAGGCACACATGTATGCGCAACACATCCAGTAACTAAACATGTTATGATTGTAATTTTAGTAGAGGTATAAGTTACCCACAAATAAAAATTCTTTTCAGTCTCTTTTTTGCTTAATAGCTGTGGTCACTATTTACTTTAATTTTGTGAAAGAAAATAGTCTGGACATTGTTCTCTAGATGAATCGTTTGTGTTTCACGGAAGAAAGACATTACAGAATTTCAATATTTTGTTGAACTGTTCCTTTAAATTAAAATAACTTATAATATATTGTGATTGTAACTATTAACAGAATGAAAAGATGACCAGCCAGTCTGGTAACGGAAAGGTAAATAGCTCTCAGCACATTGTTCATGTACTCTTACATAAAAACAATACATAATATTTGTGTGTTTTTGCCATCTCATTCTGAGTCACTGACCTTCTGAAAGAGTGTGACACCCCTATTATTCTCTTTTGAAGTCCCCCAGTGACAGAGAAAGAGAGAGGGAAGGGGAGAGAGGAAGAGAGAGGGGAGCCATCTGTCAACTGCCCCATAGATCAATGGCACCAGCGACAAGGCTAAATATGTTGCCCACTGTGACTTGAAAACAATTCAACCCAGTGAGGTTTATTTTTAAGTTCACAATTTAACATCAAACAGCATATATTTTACCTTATCTAGCATGAGCTTGAGCTGGTTGACATATTAATATAATACATGCTGAACTGAATATGTTGGTGCTGAATTGTTAAAATGACAACAAAGAACAGCAGTAATCCAATTCACAGCCTAAGGGAATGAAACTGAAGAGCACCTAATGATGCAAACAGGAGACTGGGGCAGTGTGTCAACTGTGACTGGTACAATAGTAAAGCAAATATACCCCTGAACAACCCCCCGAGAGGCACACAAATTGGTCTCGCCCAATACGTGCACAGACGCAATGCATGAGCTTGGAATGTAAACAAAAGGGGTTGCGGAGATTGTTCAATGCATTAATATCATGTTTAAAATAAAAATGACAATAATAAATAACATGCAAACACAGCTTCAAGTGAGGATGTAGAAATAGAATATGCGTACATAGCTTTGTGAACAGTGCAGGATGAAGAGAAAACTGAAATGTTGTTGCTAAGCAGGAGCAGGGCTGGGCTGAATTATGGGGATGTAAGGACGTTGGGTTCGACAGCCAGGCAGGTTGTTAACATTGCTCATTCCTCGGCATTGAAAGCAGATAAGCAGATCTTGTTATTACTTACCCAAAATTTGACTGAAGAGAAGCTGTTCCAGGTCCCCAAGTACTGTTACTACCAGTTCTGGATCCACCTTCAGGAAGTTCTTGTCCCCATCCTCAGGTTCTGATGCATCTTTCCCTCCTCCACTTTCTGGGGTGGCTGCATCCGTGGTACCATTTATAGATTTCTTACCATTAGCTTTAGCCTTGCTAGACAAAATCTCATCATCCGACTTGCTGTCCTCTGCCAGCTCCTGAGCCTTGCTAATGGGTTTGACCTCAGCGTAAGGACCCCTAGGTATCCTGCTGGGTTTACTCAGGTTGGAAGGTGGACTAAAGGGTTTTGTCTTTCCCTGAAACAAAGAATGCTCTGACTTGGAAAGGTTCCTGGAAAGTGGGATAGCTTTCTCAGTGCCCCCACCAGCATCTTTGAGCTTGCTAGACTTGTTCTGACCCACCACAGGCTTTTCCATGTCATCTGACCACTTGGGCTGGTACATGTGCATCTTCTTTTCAGTGTCTGTAAGCACACACAGATTGGTCAAAGACTTCTGTTTGCGCAAGTTGCTAGGCACTGGAAGACGACCCTCAGAATTCCCACCTCGGTAGATCTTTAACTCAGTCCGAGGAGCAGCCTGTGGGAGCCCTGACTTGCCCCTTTTTGCAGCCATGCCTACGACTCCTTTGGCTCCCGCCTGGCCCTGAGGGTTCTTAGCTTTGGAAGGTTTCTCAGCCTCAGTATCCAGATCTACTGCTTGTCCTCTTGGGCTACCCCCAAGCATTCCTCCTGTGTAAAACCATGTAAAAGCATCAGTGAGTCAAACGGTTTCACAATAGAGCAAAACAGACAGTGCAAGGTCCGCAAGCTTTGTTGCTTGCTTCCAAATCCTTATCACAGAGAAAACTAGCTCTCCAATAACGCAAAGAGAAAGACCAGCAGGCAGATCCTGTATTGAAGAGGTAATCCGTGTGTCTGGTGTCTTTAGCATGTAAATCCAGCATCTGGCTCTTCTCAGTCAGACCGCCTCTGTTGCAGCTACTCACTCATTTTCGTCCCCTCTGTCTGTCTCTCTCCCCTCCCTCAAGTGACTTGCTGCCTGGCCACACAGCAGCAGAATGACATCGAAGACAGACGCAGAAAAAGTACCTCCCCTCGCTCCCCCACACTCATTCAACCAAACACACCTTCCACCCCCCCCCTTCTCTTCTCTCTCTCTCTCTCTCTCTCTCTCTCTCAAACACACACCCACTCTAAAGATGCTTTACTGCTCTCCTGCACAAGTGCTACAGCATAACTCTTTTTGATCTTTTTTAAACAGTTAGCACTTTTTAAAGCCAGCAAGCTTCCTCTTCTGACCCTCTTTGGTTTCACTTCAATGTTTTGTTACTATTAAACCAATAATGTTTTAACTGCAAGGAAAACATTAACACTATGCTGTTAAACTTATACTCTCATTCATTTAAAGATTAATTTAAAGCTGATTCAAACAATTCTAGAATACTCTTTATATTTTATTATTATATATTTTATTATTATTATATTTTTTTGCTGTTATTTACTTGTCAGAATAAATCCTAAACTGTTTAAAATGACAAGAAGCACCATGCCAATATAAACTAAGGAGGCACTTGCCTTTTGGCAACTTCCAAAATTATTGTATTGTAATAATTAAATTGTTGTTTATTATTGTACATAATTTGCTTTATACAGAAACCTCCAACATAAACTACTTTGGTAGTTTGGTACTCCAAAAAAAAAGATTTTTCTTGTAAAAGTTAAATATTTTTCAGCATGGTGATCAGTGATCACTGTTCACAGTGATCACAGTAATCAATTTCTGCACTTCTGATTTGTTTACTCTAGTTTTGTTCATTGTTGTAGGGTTAAACATATTGTAGACCTTTTACATTGGTGTAACAATAAACTACTTTGGTTTTCATGGCTTTGCTGGGGCACAGACACAGCCAGGACTGCCACTGGTTCCCCTTAAACAAAAAGGTGCACAATACCTCCAGCTATGACAAATGTAGAGGCAATTAGTTGTCACCTCTGATGTATCACA